>CM074741.1:65114756-65399756 GCA_037367245.1 Phrynocephalus guinanensis | reverse complement strand
GTTGAGCAGTTGTAATTGCCCTGCCTTAAATAAATGAATATTTAGATCAGTGTTTTTCAACCTTTTTTGGGCAAAGGCATACTTGTTTCATGAAAAAAATCACGAGGCACACCACCATTAGAAAATGTTAAAAAATTTAACTCTGTGCCTATATCAGTCTCTAAAAGGTTCGCCATTGCTGGTGTAGGGAGAAGCAGGACAGAGGGGCCACAGATTGAGGCAGCCTGCTCTCTAGCACCCAGTTCCCACTTATTACCTGTGTTGTTTTTTTAATTTAAAGACATTTTGCCCTGCATGGACTTCTGTTTCCAGTGGAGATCTGAGAAGGGGCACTGACTCTCTAGGAACACAAATAAGACCCAAAAGCCCATCTTGCTCTCCACACTGTGGCCAAGGCAGATGCCTTCAGCAAGTCCAGCGACAGGAGGGGAGGAGGATGAAGGAAGGGAGGAAGGAAAGAAGGCAGAAAGTGTTCTTCTTGTATACCGCCCCATACCACTTCAAGGAGTCTCTGGGCGGTTTACAGTTTTAATTACAGTAGGCAGGCTGCTAGACATACACATATGCAGGCTAGACATGAGCACGTTTCTATGAAGAGGGGAAAGGGTACGAATGGAAAGAGAGAGGTGGGGGGAAAAGAAAGAAAAGACAAAGAGAGAGAAGAGGGCGACCCAAGACAGAAAGAAAGGGGCAAGACTTCAAGGAAACCATCGCGGGCCCCCTCAGAGACGGCTCTTCCCCTTCTGGACCCTAAAGGCCGGCCGGCCGGCCGGCCAGCCGTGCCAGTACCCCCCCTGCCCGCCCACCTCCTCAGCCCAGGCCCGGCGGAGGCCTCCTCCATCCCCTCCTCCTCGCAGCCCTGCCGCGGTGCTCGTGGGGCAGCCGGGCGCCCCTCCTCCCCTTCCCCTCACCTGGTGGTTTGTTCTGGGCTGGGGCTCCCGGGCTGGCTCGTGTTGGCGGGCGGGCTGTCAGGAGGCTCAGTCCATTGGTAGCTCCCAGGAAAGGGGTGGTGGTGGTCCAGGGTAAAAAAAGGAGGGGGGAGAGGGAAGCGAGCGAGTCGCGGCGGCGGCGGCAGGCACAGGGCAAACACTAAGAGAATGAGCGGGGCCAGGTCCGGCCGGGGAGGAAGTGACGCCAGCGCCGCGGGCCTCGGGGGGAGGAGCCAAGCTGGCCCTTGGACGCTATTTATAGCGCCTCCCAGCTGTGGGCCGCCCGCCGGCCCTGGGTTGAATTTCTTTAGAATTTTTCAATTTTTCCCACGGCACACCAGGCAACATCTCACGGCACACTAGTGTGCCGCGGAACAGTGGTTGAAAAACGCTGTATTAGAATATAAGTCTGGGGTACTGCAGAAGGAGGCTTTCTGGAGGATGAAAAGTAGAGATGGAGAGAAGCCAAAATAGCCTTCTGGGAACAAGAACAGATGTTAGAGATAGCCCATGGCTGGGAGAGGGAAGCACTTACCTAATTTAGCCATGTAAGTGTCAAAGAAGAAGTTTCTGTCTTCACTATATGAGCATGCATATCAGTCTGCTTTATTGGGTGCTTGATCTTCAAGACCTCAGCACAGAATTTCTTTGAAGCCTGGCTTTAGGAACACAGAAAGACCACCTCAATCACTTCTTGACAACATTATGCTTTCAGCAATAATTACTGGCTGTCTCTAACCTCAGCTTCCTGCAGAAAACAAAAGGATCAAATAGGCAGTGAATTGATTCTTCCCTCTTGCTGGAAGATTTTTTTTAAAAAGGAGGCTCTTTGTTTAATTAATTAATATTAACCCACAAATCAGGCGAGTGGGGGCAACCATATAAGTTTACCACCCCATTACTCTTAGGACTATCAGCCATATATAGAAAAGAGCCATGATGGACGCTCTCTTTGGGGTTTATAATCCTAGAAGTTTAGGACTCAGGGTTGCCTCCACAGATAAAGGTTTTACCCTGCAGATAGCCAAGTGGAAGACGACAAGGGTGCTGTGTAGGGGGGAACAGTGTTAGCATGCTTGTTCCCAAATCCCCCCTTCACGGTACAGAATACGGTACATTTGTTTCAAATGCTTTGGAGATAATGTATTCTCGGAGGCTTTCACGGCCAGGATCTGATAGTCGCTGTGAGTTTTTCGGCCTGTTTGGAGTGCTCTATACCCCAGAGCACAGAGAGAACTCCTAGTTCCCTGAGCTCTTTGTCCTCTGAAGATGCCAGCCACAGAGTCTGGTGAAACGTCAGGAAGAAAAACTTCCAGAACATGAACAAACAGCCCAAAAAACTCACAACAACTAGCTTTGGAGATACAGTAGTAGCTCTACTCATGAGCTTAATCTGTTCTGAATGCATGCTCTTAAGTCGAACAACTCTTAAATACAGCAGCCCTATCTAAAAAAATTAAAAAATAAAATAAAAAATAAAAAAAAACACTTTTAACTAGAGCAGACCGCATCTAAAATTTGTAAGACAGCAGTTAAAACGCCTACGGTTTGTCACTCTTAAATCGAACTGCAATTAAGTTGAGCGGCTTGTAAGTAGATGTACCACTGTACTTAATTTTGTTATGTGTTCCCTATTTTTTCTAAACTGCCAGATGTTGTTTCTCTTACACATCTGTCTCCTCCTCTTGGCTCGAGAGGTTTCCTTTTTCTCCAAGTTCTAATAAGTATGTCATTCCCAAAGTCCAAGAGGTTGCCATTTTGAGAAGAATTTCTTCTAATCATGAGCTGTCTCATTGATGAATCAACCAGCCACTTCAGAACATTCACCATCAATCCATCTAGTAATGGAACAGTTACCCAACAGCTGCAGCACCTCCTCTCCCCTCCAGTAATCATAGCAGAGGAAGCAGCCAAGCTAAGTTTTAAAAGTCAACATTGCATTAGGAGGCTGAGAACATCCTCAAATAAACTCACATGGTAATTAAGAGTTCAGGCTAAAATTTTGCAGCAGGACATGAATACGACTAACAATACAATGACTAACATCTCTTGTCCTGCATAGGACAAGCTTCCTATTTCCCACAACTTTATGAACCCCAGTCTCACCCACTCTATACCTTAGAGCACAGAGAGAAACTCCTTGTTCCCTGAGCTCCTTGCCCTCTAAAGATGCCATTGCCAGCCACAGAGTCTGGCGAAACGTCAGGAAGAAAAACTTCCAGAACACAGCCAAACAGCCCGAAAAACTCACAATGATTATGGTTGGTATTGGTAACAATGTACCACCATCACATTTGTATATTAATCTGTTATATCATGAAATGCTGGAACTTCAGAAGAACAAACATTTAGGCTTAATTAATGTCGTTGAATATATTTCCATTGCCTCAAGACTGAGACAAGTATTCATACTGATGAAGCTGTTTGGATGAGCAGCGAAACGTTTCTTTCTCTCAAGAAAAAGAAGTCCAGTAGCCATGATTCAACTTCCAGATAAACTCACCTGGATGACTGAGAATCTTCACAGACAAGTGAAGGGTAAAATGACAAGTCCAAATCATTTAATAGTTCTTTTCACACTGTATGTATTTTGTATTTCTAATCTATCATAAAATGTATTTATTTAATTTATACACTGCTCCCATTAATGCCAAGGAACTACTCTGGGAAGTTTACAGTAAAAAATGCAAAACTGGAAATAAGAATAAAACTGCTAAAAATAATTAACAACTAATCAACAAAACAGAGGGCACTAAAACAATAATACAGAAAAACAGTGGATGAAAATGAAAGACCAGAGATAAACTCTAGCCTGCATTTATTCTCAGTTCAGTACTATGGGATGCTCATCATCAAGGCCAAAATATATGTGACCAGATGGATAAGAAGTTCTCTGAAAAGAAGTAGGGAAGGTAAAGGAATAAATGCTAACCCCTTTCCCCCTACCTTCCCACATGGTACTCTGTTGCTTTAAAGCATTTCCCTCACAATTAGGTTCCGATATGGAATATGAGAGGAGAGGGAGAAAACTGAAGTGCAGGCAATTAAAGGGTATATTTTTACCCCCTGTCTTATCTTTGGCTGAGCAAAGACCATGTGTTGTGCTGTGTCGTTACAGTTGTAACCGACCCTTTGTGACTCCATGTCCATGGAGTTTTCTTGGCAGGAATATTGGAGTGGCTTGCCAGTTCCTACTCCAGGCACCTATGAGCACCTGGTATTCCCTGGTGGTCGCCCATCCAAGTACTAACCAGGGCTGACCCTGCTTAGCTTCCAAAATCAGGAGAGCTAGAGATGTGCTTAGGGCATCTAGGCAGCTCGAGCAAACACCCTATCTGACAGCCATTTGTATAAGTAAAATGGGAAAATACATTTGACTTCTGAGTCCCATCTAGCATGCAGAGTTAATAAATGCTACAGAGCTGTAACTCCTAAATGAAAGTAAATAAACAAGACACTCCTTTTAAATTAATCCCATGATTATCTCAGGACACTGTGTAGCAAAAAAAACCCCAAACACTTCCTTGTACTGTAGTTATAGAACAGAGATTATTATTTTTATGCTGTTGTTACATGGCGTCAACTTGCTTCTGACCTATGCCGTTAATGCAGTTGTGTAGGTATGAAAGATGTTTAACAAGAGGTTAAACACTGCTATTGCCTAGTGCAGTGTTGGCAAACCTATGGCATGGGTACCAAAGGTGACACTCGGAGCCCTTTCTGTGGGCATCCGACACTGCCCCTTCACAGCCACCTGAATTCAGGTTAAATTGCTGTATTGGCACTTTGTGAAAAATTAGTGGGTTCTGAATCGCAGTTTGGGCACTCGGTCTCTAAAAGGTTCGCCATCACTATCCTACAAAGTGGCTGTTGCCTGGGAAGTTTGTAAAGCTGGATTTCATTTGTGAAAATCATTTTCAAAACCATTTAACATACATTTTAAACACTTAAAAGTTAAAAACGTACAAACAAAAATGTAACCATTTGCGTTACATTATTTGAATTATTCTCTATTCTCTGAAATGTCAGTCTGAGGAGTCTCATTACCACATAGAGAATCTCAAATTTATGTGCAGTTACTTTACCAATCTTGCTTTCAGAATCTGGCCCTACCAGATTAGTATTTCCAGCCCACATCACTTCAGACTACATTCTTAACATTAGAACATTTTCATTTCCTAATATGTTTAGTCTGTATTTACATCATTATCATTGTGCTGAGTGGGTGTTCATTGATTTAATGAACTGCAGTGTATTGTATGTATCCCAGTAGTAAGCAACAATCAGAGTAGACCCATTGAATCAATGGGGATTTGGTGAGCCAACTCTTCTGTAAACTCCATAGATTCTATATGTCTACTCTAGTTCACTACTGGATTTCAGCCAGTATAAGACTTGATAGTTTATTTATTTATTTATTTATTCATTATTTCCATTTTATAAACCACCCAAATTTCCCAAAGGAACTCTGGGCAGTGAACAGCCAGGAAAATAATAAAAACAAGTAGTCATAACAAATAAAAGAATATGAAATAAGACTGGTAGAAAACAAGATGGCAGCAGCAAACAGTAAACTAACATATGAACAAGACAATAAACTCAGCAGTTGCCGAAGATGGCTTTAAATAGCCAAGTTCTAAGATGTTTTTTAAACATTGGAAGGGGCTCTGCAAGCCTTATCTCTCTTGGAAGCTAGTTCCAAAGAGTCAGGGCAGCCACCAAGAAGGCTCAACTCCAAGTGGAGGATTTTTGGGTTTCCCTCAGAGTGGTGACCTGAAGTGAGAAGGCCTGCAATGCTCTGGTGGGCCGGGCTGAAGATGATATTTGGGATATGCGCTCTGCCAAATAACTCTGGTCAAAAAGCCATGGAGGGTTTTATAAATCAAAACCAGTACCGTGAACCTTATCCAGGAGGCAACAGGTAGACAATGCAGGTGAGCCAGAATTGGGGTGATGCGGTTATACCTGCTCGCGCCAACCACCAATCTGGCTGCCGCATTCTGCACTCACTGCAACCGCCGAACAATGGTCAAGGGAAGCCCTAGGTAGTGAGTGTTACAATAGGCTATCCTCAAGATAACCAAATGCTTGCACAATTGTTCTCAGAGAGTCACTGTCAAGGTACAGATGAATGTGGGTGATAAGGCTCAGTTGGTAAAAGGCCACCTTAGAAACAGCTGCCACCTGGGATTCCAGGGACAAAGCCGGAGCGAGGACAACACCCAGACTCTTCACTCTATCTACCAGCTGTCCACCTAGGTTGGGAAGAGGGACACTGTACCCATTGCCCTCACCCCCAAGGAACAGAACCTCGGTCTTCTCTGGGTTGAGTCTGAGCCTGGTAGTCCTGGTCCATTCCATGACCGCAGCCAGGCAGCGATCAAGGGTCTGTACAGCCTCTGTTGCAGAGGGAGAGAAAGTGAGGTAGAGCTGTGTGTCATCATCGTACTGATGGCAGCATGCCCCACCTCTCCGAATAACCTCAGCCAGCGGCCTCATATAGATTTTAAAGAGCATGGGGGAGGTCACTGACTCCTGGAGCACCCCACAAGCAGCATGACCAGGGCTGTTTCAGTCCCATGACACAGCCTGAACCCGGACTGGAATGGATCCAGGACGTGATCTTCTTCCAGGAATGTCTGGAGCCGCTCGGCAGCAACCCACTCCACCACCTTGCCCAGAAAGGCTATCAGATTATAGTTGGAGATATTGTCTGCAGCCAGGGCAGATATTTTCAGAATGGGCTTAATCACCATCTCCTTCAGGAGATGAGGAAAAACCCCATCCCAGAAGGGGTGGTGGCAATTAATGAAGTCTAAATCAGCCAGGATGGGAAGGGGTCAAGCAGAGAAGCCGCTGGCCGGCAGTAGGCCAGCACCCTGGAGGCCCCAGCAGGTGTCACAGGCCCAAACTCAACCAAGCAAGGAGACCAAGGGGATGCAGCACTAGTGGCACTTGGAAACAGACTATTGGAAACGGAGTTTAGAACAGCACGGATGGCCTCAATTTCGGATTTAAAGTGGGCTGCAAGCAACTCACTAGTGAAATCACTAGGAGGAGGCCCCAGCTGACCAAGATTGGTGAGGTCTCAAACCACCTGGAACAACTCAGCCTGGTGGTTCAAGGCCCCATAAGATCTTTTAGCCTCCCTAATAGCTTGCACACAGCCTGATCAGCGCACAGACTGCAGCCCAGTTAGATGCCGTCCAGTCCATTCCTCCATCTGCTCTCAAGCCTCCTCTGTTCTTGCTTCATCGCCCTCAACTCCGTCATAAAGGTCAGCAGATGTTGATCAGACCATGACACGGGCCAGGAATGCAAGTTCCCAACCCTCAGATTATAATCCGCAGACATGGAGGTAAATGCCAGGTCCAGGTTATGCCTAGCCGTATGGGTGGGACCAATAACATGCTGGGACAGATTCATGGATGCCCCGCTGCTGAACATGGTACCCTGGGGGGCACAGCTAGGAGAGGGATGCCCCCCTCTGCCCCCACCCAGATCTCGGTCAGAGATACTGGGTCAGCACACTCATTCATGATCAAATCATGATCTGAGCTAAATCATCTGTAAACACAAATATGCACACATGCTTATATCCCACTGGAGCCTCCCATAATCACATATGGCATTGAACTTCACCCCCAATGATTTTCCTTTTCTCTTAGATAAGTACTTTTCCCGCACATCCTCCCTTGCTGTTGCAATCTTCTTGGCAACACTTCACTGCTTTTGAAAAGTACTACATGCAAGGGAATTCCCATCTTCAATCATCAGCCAATCCAGATGTAATGTGGCACAGGTTAAAAATCTATTGACCCTTATGGAAAACAAGGAAAAGTACTTCCGTATTACTTTCTGTTTAGTGCTTTAGGTCTCTGGATGCTTGCCCCTACACAACTTGCTTTTAAAAGTTAGCTTTTTCCTTTACATGAGGTGATAATCCTCTGTGGCTATGAAAGGGGTAAATGGACTGTAAACAGCTGAGCTGATGGAAGGTGAGGAATGTTGAAATTTGTGGTTAAAATGGGGGAATTATTACTGGAAACTTAAGCACATCTGTGAAATGGAATGGTTGTTATTTGTTCAATGCCATGCATCTAGACCTAAATCATGGTGTTTTTCTGGAGAATTCACAATGAATATGATTTTAGAGAGCAAAATCACTGAAAACCAACATCAACTATTAAATTTTACAATTTAAACATTATGCTTTCACCCAGGGAACCCTAAACTTTTTTGTTGCTTAATGAGAGAATGGAGAATTGCAGTTGAGGCAAGTTCTAAATTGTACACCCACAACAAAATTACAGACCCTGCTGTTCAGTTAAGAAGATGAATGGGTATAAATAAAATAGATTTATGAACTAGAGATGATGGGGCAGTCACATGCATTTTATCCACACCTGGGCTGTTCACACATAAAAATGGGATGCAGGAGTTGATTCTTTGTATTGGGGTGAACAACTTGTGGCCTTCCAGATATTTGTGGACTCCAGATGTTCTTAGACAGCCCCGGATATTCTTAGACTGGCCAACCCTTACCTTTGGCTATACTGGCTGGAGTGCAGAGTTGTGTATGCCAAAATCTTCTGAAGGACCACTGTTCTCCATTTTTACTACAAAAAACACCCCATTTATGTTACCTTATTGTGCTGAAGAGAGATCTGAGAAGCAGTATTGATGACTGCCATAGTTCCCCTTCTACAGCATTCACTTGTTCTTCATGCCATCCCATGCCATTCCTTGGTTTAAGATGGCAGAGTATGAGAAGCAAAGGTTGCAGGAAGAGTCCCTCCCTGCAGTTTCCTAAGCAGTTCACCTTTCAAAGGACAATGGAAGAGAAGGAAGACTTATGCTCTAAGGCAGGGGTGCCCAAACTTTTTGTAAGGAGGGCCAGATTTGGTGGCTGAGAATGTGTCAGGGGCCAGTTGCTCCCTGACCCTGCCACCCCACTGGAAGGCCCACCCACTGACCCATAAGCCCCACCCACTGACTGCGCGTGCGCCCAACCTCACAATGTTCCCAGCTATGCCGGTGGCAGCGGCCCGCCTGTGCGCCGCCCTGCGCGTGCGCGCCTAGCTTCACAAGGTTCCCGGTGATGCCGGTGGCGGTGGTTTGCCTGTGTGCCACCCCCATGCGTACACCCAGCCCCTCAAGCTTTCCGGCAGTGTCAGTGTTGGCGGAAGATTTAAAAAAAAAAACATGGGGCAAAGGAGGGGGAGGGAGGGGCGGGCCAGCCAGCCGCGGGCCACTCAAAATGGCCTGACGGGCCGGGATTTGCCCCCCCCCCGGGCCGGACTTTGGGCAGGCCTGCTCTAAGGACATATGGAATTATGTCCCTTCATTGAATCTATGGGACTCCTGGTTTGATGGACAGAGAACACTGTGTCTTCCTGTAAGATACTGTCTCTTAGGAACTACAGATCCTGGATGTTCTTAATCCATACTCATATTTTCTGTCCAACTGAGGAATGCAGCAAGTACAAATAAGCCAAGATAGTGATTCTAATGAGATTCTAATGGAAGTAGTTCTGCTGTTACAGACCTGTGAGTAAATGTGCCATTTCATCTGCTGTCATGTCACATCTGACTTGCACCAGTCCTAGTAGGGTTTTCAAGGAATAGGAAATATTTAAAGAGTGATTTTCCCATTGCCACCCCCACTCACCCCAAGTGAGTGTCTATGGCCAAGTGGAAACTTCAACCCAAGATTAAAATAATTATGTTCAATAATTATCATCATGTTCATCATGTGAGCAAATAATGAGCAAGATCATAAGAGATATTTTCCAGTGTTTGTTTTTTGGTGACTTTGCCTCCTCCCTATAAAAATCATAGGCATTTTAAATATAGTGCTGTTTCCTAAAATAGCAATCATCATTTCATGTTGAAATACATACATCACAATATTATTTATTTATTTATTTATTTATTTATTTATTTATTTATTTTAAACCACTTGGATGATAAAAAGGTATAAATGGGCAATTTTCTTTGGAAAAATACCTTTCATGTAAAATTAGTATGTGTGCGCAGATAGAACTGGCAGGATTGTGGACACTGACTCATTGCATTTGATAATGATGGCTAAAATCCTGATCCCTAGCTCTGCTGGTGCAGTGGGAGTGACATCCCCATCACCAGTAGACTGCTTCCGAGTGCTGATTAAAGAGCTCTTGTTTAGGTTTTGGGTTGTGTGTGACTTTGTCTTGTTATGCACAACCTGAAACTGAAGCAGGAAGTTTTCAGCTATATGCAATCTGCTATTCCTGGTGACATCATGTCCACAATGCCCACATTGCTATACAAAGGATTATGCCCAATGTGTGTGTTATGTGCCTACAAGTCAATTGATTCATCATGACACTATGGTTTAATGATTTTCAAAATCATGATTTTCATTAATAGCCTTCTCCAGGGCTCGCTGATGAAGGGTTGTGGTGTCCTTTATGGAACCGATCCATCTCATGTAAGGTCATCCCCTTACCCCACTGTCTTCCACTTCTCGTAACATTATTGTATTTTCCACCAACTTCCTGTGATATAAACAAAGAACAACATTCAAGGTTACTTGTTTTAATCAGATTTCAGGCTTAGTTTGATGTAGAGTCCACTTATCTGTCCTTCTGGTTGCCCACACTAAAAATAATACTAAAAATGTGAGGACTAGCCATGGTACTCTTTCTTCTCCTTCAGGTCTACTTGCACCCCCTTTTCCTCATGGTTCATAGTCTCTGAGGCCTTTGTAATTTTAACAGCTGGTTAAAGACTGCAAAGATTAACACTCTCTCTGCCTTGCACAACACTGAATGAATGAAGCTGATCACACTGTGATTTCATTATTCTCAAATGTTTCTTTAGGCCCTTGTAGAAGAAGCCTCCAGAGAAAACACACTGTAAATTCCTTGGCACAGCTGTGGGTTGCAGGTGGGTGGGGACAGAGGAGACATGGTCCAATATAGGAATACCTAAGCCAGACAGATTAAAAAAAATTAGATCACCACATCTCATGGTATCATCTGAAGGCACATCTATGCCTCTGATCACACCTATGACTTGCACAGGATCTCCTGAAGTTTCACAGTTTATAGAGGAAGGGAGAAAAAATCAAGATAGAGAGTGTGAGTTGTGTACTGTATGAGGAAGCTAGTTCAAATCCCACCTCTATTACCATGTTTGTCTATGCAAAATATTTCTTGGCACGGTCCAAATCAGTTTTCATACTGGAAAAGAAAAGCACATTTAGGCACAACAACCTCTCACAATTAGTTTAGGAGTGACAGCACTAGCCTAATTTGCAATATTGTTTAAGGATAAGATATTGTATATAACGTTCTTCATTATCTGAAAAAGAAGGGTCACATGACTTTAAAATATTGCTGCAAGAAATGTTTATTCTTCTACAATGCTTCCTATATGTATCATCATAAACACTGAATTAACAACGAGTAGCTATATGTAGCAAGGTAGAGTGTGAATTGTTACTATTTAATACAAATTTTATTTTAATCTATTACATAGATTCTTGTTTACAAGAAACATTTCCACTAAGTTACACATTTCTGCATTAAAGAAAGAAAACAACAGTAACAAGCTACTGGCAGACATTAGCTTGGGAGTAGATCTGTTAGCAGATTTCTAAAAGTGTATTTAAACAATGATGTTCTTGAGATCTTTGCCATGAAAAAGGGAATGGCGTTTCGCTGTTAACTATAATCTTTTTAATGCCTTCACATCTCCCTAAGTCTTTAAAAGAATGTGGCTTTTGCTCTAGTGCTACTTGTGAGAAGTGTTAATCTTTAATTTTGGAAGAAAGAATGGGAGAAAGAATGGACTATAAAGCTGGGTAGCAGCAAAACTCAATATGGACAGTTGGATCCAGGGTTACTATATATAGTAACAAACATCAATCTCAACCAGTGAGATTTACAGCACAGTCTCTTCAGAGCAAAGTTTATCAAATGTCTTTTTGATGCCATCAGCTGCCAGGTGTGACGTTCCTATGCTATGCCCCTTTCTCAGGCTATTGACAAGCACTGCCATTAATTCGCTCTTTTGCTGCCACCAACTAGTTTCTCTAGTAAATTAATGCTTTCCAGACTGATTTAAATTCAATAAAGATACAGGGTTTATTTATAACAAAGTAGAAGTAAAAGCATAAAGGGTAATTTGCAGGAAGAATATAGCTTACATTCATTTATGGTTACAGATGAAATTGCTTACTTGCTCACCCTGTTCTTAAGTTTATAGACACGCTACACTTAAATGTTCTCTAAAATGTTCCTAAAGTTCTATCTCTTCTTTCTCTCAGTTTCTTATCTAATCCCTTTCTCTGTAAGTCCCTATCTGTTTGTCTCTCAGTCCCTATCTGTCTCTCTCTCTCAGTCCCTATCTGACCAATTCAATGATGGGCTGAGCCTCAGAACCACTCAGGCTCCTCCCCTAAACTCTCCCATTGGTCAACAAACAACAAATCAACACAGACACATATCTCATACATTATTCATGACAAAGAGTTAAACGCCACACTGGGTACTTCAAGATTTAAGAGCAATCAGCCACTTATTTAATTTTTGTTCCAAAAAAGAAGTTAGTAGTTTCTCTTTTCAACCTCTTTTCCAGATCAGATCTGGACTTGGTGGGATTCCAGTGCTATGTTTTTTTAGAGTAAGTCAGCACCAGTGGATGGAAAAACTCCTTTTTAAAACTACAATTCTCAGGATCTCCCAATCAGCCAGAAGTTTCTGGGAGCTGTAATCTCCATCCCCCAAAAACTATTCTAAATTCATCTCAGCTCTTGCTCATTAAATACAGTGACGGCCCAATGTCTGGCTCTGAATTGTCATCAGAGTTACCTATCCTATAGATATCTATCCTATAGCAAAACTTCTACAATTCTCTAAAATGTTGGCATAACCAAAAGGGGGGAGGGGAGAGGAGGGGAGAGGAAGAAAGATTAATATACAAATAATAAATGCATTGTGGTTCATCATCATCATCATCATCATCATCATCATCATCATCATCATCATTAAAGCTGGTTGGCTCACTTTTCTCATTTGGGGAAAGGTAAACTTGACTATAAGTCCAAAGTTGAGCTTTTTCAAGTATACATTTGTTGTCGGAAACTGGATCTGAGGGTAAACCTGGTTGGCACTGTGGGTGAAGAATTGTATTTTTGTATCTTATGCTATTTATTTTTGTATTTTTTTGTGTAAGTTGGGACAACATCTTCCCCCACCCCCATACCCCATACCCCACTTATTTTATATTATGCTGCCAACAGCCTAGGTGATTAATAAATCTTGAAGATATTTTACATAATGTAAAATCAATAGCTGAGAAATATAACAGTGTTGGGTGAGGACTCAATGTGTGTACAATTTCTATCTTGAAACAGCACTTTTTAAATGTACTTCTTCAGTCTCACCATTTGCATAGCCTGAGTCAGAAGGAGCAGATTATCAAGTCTCCTCAGAGAGACCGTATCAGGGTTTATTCTATGGGACTCTGAAAATAATCAAGGGAGTGCTAGGGAAATATTACTGAGATGAGAAAATATAAAGCAACTCTTTCACCTTCTAGGTCGCCACTGTGAAGTCCATCAAATGACTGGAAACTACATGTGGGACCCAGCTACAAATACATCTTTTGATATTGGCGTGAATGAAGAGAGCCTCTTACCTCTTTGGTGGAATGGATCTGAGCCACTGTGGGTCACGATGATGAAAGCAAAAAGGAAAGTCTTTATGTACTATTGGCCAGGTTAGTATTGCCAAATTCAGCACTTCTTCAATTGCTACTGGCAAACTGTTCTATCCAAACTCAAAGATATGTTGGAATTTGGAATGGGGAGAAACTATTTCTGCCACCACAATTACCTTTAAGATCAGTGGGAAATCTGGAGTACATGTGATGAAGCAATCGGCATAATCTGTCTGAAATCCTCTTTTGTAAATTACGCCATGCAAGGCTGATGATGTCATCGTCCATGGTAAGGTTTCAGAAATAAAATAAAAATTCCAATCCTCACTCACCTAAAGATCCTGAAGTTCCCCAGGCATTTGTTTGGAACAAATGGGGGCCATGACAAGTCTTTAATTATCAAAAATTGCTGTCACCAGCAGCAATTTTAGATGTTAAAGACTTCCTCATCCTGGCCCATGGCCCCCACCTGCCTCCCAACAATAAAAGGAATTCTATGGAAGCCACCAGACCTTTGGAGAATTGCTAATGTTTTATTTCTGAAAATTTGCCACAACTGATTATATCATCAGCCCTATGTAGCACAACTTACAGAACAAGAATTCGGCTTCTGTGTTTAAGCTGCATGGATACTAATAACTCTTTAATGATCTCCCCTTAATAGCATCCTTCTTTCCTGTGAAAACCTAAAAGATTAAGAACTTACTGCTGTTGAACATACATTTTCCTTCTCCTTTGTTTGGGCCTCCCCCCAACTTCTGTTGTCATCCTGTTTTGTATTCTGTATTTTTGTGTGGCACCTTGTGCCCTGGTAGTACTGTGTAAATCTGTTATTTAGCACTAATATAAATTTGCATTCAATGTGAATTGCTTGAAATGTATATACTGTAGAAAGAAAAAGGAGGGCTGCAATAGGATTCCTAGGATCTCCAGCAACAGCAAATGTTCTTCAAGAAAAATGCATATCTTTGTCATGTAGGGTAGCTCCTCATCAGGTTGGGTCAGCACTTGTGGGATTCAGGCACAATGTTGATAATCAACTTTCAAAACCCAAGATGGGGAAATTTCCTTTTTTGGGAGGGAGACTAGGATGACCAAAATGGCTGTGCTGGTTGGAGCAATCTCAGAGTTGCATTTCATGTCAGTCTGGTCATAATATTTGAACAGCAAGCATTTAAATCCCATGCCTTTGGTCTTATTCATTGTCACAGTAGCAGTTTCAAAGAACTTAGGGCGGGGGTTCCCAACTTTAGATCCCCAGATGTCTTGCGTTACAACTCACAGAGATCCTGGCCAGCACAGCTAGTGGTGAAAATTTCTAGAAGTTTTAGTCTATGAACATTTGGGGAACCAAGTGGAGGAACTACTGGATTAAGGGTTTCCGTTGTTGCTGCTGTTGTTAATTCTGCCGCCTTTCATTAGATGCCACGGGGTCATGAAGGCTCGGTCATGACTGTAACAACACAACACAATAATTAATAAATACTCCTTGAGATCTCCTCCACCCCCCCGACCCCCCCACTGTTATCTTTAATTTCCCTGTTCTAAACATTCCTCTCGGCTTTGGTGAGTTTGTTTTTTGGAGGATTAGGCTCTGTAGGGCTTGAGCAGCTCATTAAGAAATGCCCTTTCACACTAAAAAAAAAGGTGTGGCTGTTTTATTTTCTTTCTGGAGTGCGTTTCTTCATGGGCTGTTCAAGCTCGACAGAGCCTGAACCTGCAAAAAACAATCTCACAAAAGCCAAGAGGAGTGTTTAGAACTGGGAAACGAAAGAAAACAGCAGGGGTGGTGGGGGTGGAAAACTCAAGGAAAGATGGAGCCAATGATGCAAAAAACTAACCATGTAGGGAAAAAGCAAGGTGAGTTTGGGTTGTCCTCCACCCACTCCGAAAGGCTTACTTCTGTCTTTGTATACCATGCCCCTTAATTTGGGGCCTCATGATGTTAGAAAAAAGTAACATGGTATGCAAGGAAAAATACGGTACAGCCAAAGCACTGTTTTTGATGCACATTTTACAATATGTAATAGTAATATATTAATAGCTAACATTACTAATACATCATCATACATAACAGAGGCCAGGCACCAATAACAGCATACTCACTCACCAATTGAGTTCAATGGGCTTCTCTTAAAAAATTTTTCTCCATCTAATTAGCAGTTGCAATTGCTGGGTTCACAAGCAGTTGATGCAAGTGTGGGAGACTTGGGGCTGGAATTAGGGATGCCAGATCACTTTTTACAGTTAAAAGTATTTTGGAAGAGATCTCATAGGGCAGTGATAGCGAACCTTTTAAAGACCAAGTGCCCAAAATGCGATTCAAAACCCACTAATTTTTCGCAAAGTGCCAATAGAGCAATTTAACTTTAACACAGATGGCTGTGAAGGGCCGACGTCGAGTGCCCACAAAAAAGAGCTCCAAGTGCCAGCGTTGGCACCCGTGCCATAGGTTTGCCAGCACTGTCATAGGGCCTCGTGGAGGCAGCATGCCATGTGTTTCCTTTTAAAGAGAAGCTACTTGAGGATCACATCTATTTTTGCTTTGGTGAGGTTGGGCTCTTGTGCAGAGGGCTGTGATGACAGATACACACCGACCTGGGTGGAAAACCACTGCTCCTGGAGCACTTCATGAGTAAGGGGTGGGGGAGACTTACTAGGATTTTTAAAAGTCTTGTCTTTGAGTAAATCCAGAAGGCTCTTGGAGCTTCTGAGGTGGAACTAGGCCCACCACAATTTACTGTGCATTCCTTGGAGTTAATCTAAACATTTCTCTCTGTTGACAGAAGCCTTCCATCAGTAGAACTGGAAGCGATATCTCAGGGGATGTTGCGGGAGAGGGAGTCACTGGAAATCATGGCCCTGCCTGTTCCATTGATGGGAGCCTTCTGAGGGTGAACAAAAACCATTTGGATCCTCCTCCCCCTTTTGTAGACACATTTAAGTTCAGATTTATACTGTTCCTGGAGTCGTTCCAGTTTACTGTGCTTGCTGTAGGTGCGTTGAGATATACAATACATGTGCATGCCTTGTGCCCATGTCTCTATAGGTTGCCAATGTCAGCTTGTCTCATAGTTCATCTCACCCCCCATCACATATGCCACCAGTCACGTCTCCCTTCACAGAATACTGCATAAGGCAATTCAACAGAGCGGGCTGTGTCTCAGCAACAGACAGTAAAAAAAAATAAACAAATGACAATGTATATTTGGATCTGCACCGCTTTGATAAAGAGAGGAACAAGCCCAGTTATTCTTCTTTGCTTAGATAGGACAGCTGATGATGGCTAAAATCTCAGAGCACTGTAAACTTCCTAGGACACCAGTCACTACTGCTGGCAAAGAACTCTTAGAACTCCCCAAGTACACTCTTATTTTATTATGATGTTCAAAGGACTGTTTGATAATTTTCATTTTATGCCGTTGTTGATAAGACTCGAGGGGCATAATGAAAAATCAAAGTCATTTGGGACCTTTTACAATGCAGGTGATTGCATAACTTGGAAAACTAAACATGAACATTGTGGCCTAATTCCAGTTGCTCTTCCAAACCAGAAGAGACTGGAAAATCACTTTTGAGTACTTCGTACCTTGATAAGACTTGCCATAAATCAGAAATGTCTTTATGGCTCATGATTATCATCATCATTTGCTATGACAGTGACTACTATCATATCATCTTTATGTAGGGTTTACATACTGGTTGACTTTTAATTTAATTCAATTGACCTACTCGAGATGGTATTAGCAAGTGGATTTCACTTTATAGCTATTATTTTCATTAATTATTAAGGGGTTTTTATTTTTATTTTATTTTTTAAGTTGCTTTCAAATAATGACCCTATTTGTATTCCCTATTCCCTATTCGCTATTCCTGTACCCATACTACCTCATTCCAAGGGCTTAGGCTTGGAAGTACTGGCAATAAATGATAATAATCATTAAAATATACAGTACCGTATTTTCCATCTATAGGACGCTCCCATGTATAAGACCACCCTCACTTTTCCAACTGAGAATTATAGTTTTGTAACTGCACAATTATCTCCTTGGCTTACTCCGATGTATAAGACGATCCTCAATTGTAGTCCAATAATTTTAGAACAATATGTAGTCTTATATACAGGAAAATACTTTTAATTAAAACCTCCCCTTACTTCTAAAATACCCAAGAATCTCAAATGCCAGTGAATATATTACTGCTCATTCTTAAAGTTTGCAATTCCAGAGAGCAGCCACTGCAGCATCAGAACATCTCCAACTCCTAACAACCCCAAATGGCATTGAGTTTGGGCACAGCAAAGGGCAATCAAAATGCATTCATCATCATTGAAGAAAAAACAAAAAAGAAATGAAATGAACCCCCACTGAAATTCCATTCCTTCCCTCCTGTTTTTAAGACATTTCCCAGACCTTATGAGCAGTCCCGGGAAGCTTTAAAAGGTTTCTGTTATGACATCCTGCCTCTAACTGTTAAACCAATGTTTAGACATTCAATCTGAAAATGACAGAGGTTCAAGTCCCCCTGTCAAACGTTTAAAAAGACATAAGACATTTCATTATTTAAAAGGAAGATTCATCTTATTTCCAGTTCTGCTTCAGTTATGCTGTAAAGTGAGGGCGTTATGAAATGACTGAACTTCTATATCGAAGTGAATATAATTATCTTATATAGAGCATACAAACACGTTGCAGAGAGCCGAGCACTTTTTCGAAGAGCTCAAGGTACACATGTCCATCCCAACATAATCTCTGTTCTTGGCTTTTAAATGTTTTGGTCGTGCTTCAAAAACATTCTGGTCAGTTTGACCAGAACTGCCTGCATTCCACTCCATTAAAAATAAAAAAATAGCTCTATCTTATCATCTTCCATGTCAAACCAAATATTAAAAATATTCTCTCAATTTGATTTATTATTTCTTCCATAACAGGATTTCCCCAGATACATTTCTCAGTAGCAGGGCTTGGAAACAAAACCTGTGTTTGCCTCTTTCAGCTGTCTGTTCAATTACTTCACACTTGCTTAAAAACCAAGTATTTGCCTACCAGTGGAAAGATCACCAGTAGGGATCCTACCTAACCTCCTGCAAGAAGATATTTGACACCTAGGGGACAGCCACCAAAAAGGTAGAGCCAAGAACCATCAACAGCAACAGGACAGAAACACTAGGTAGAGTAGGACCCCAGTATCCATTGGGGATTGGTTCCAGGCCTTCCCATGGATAATGAAAACTTTGGATAAGAGAGAACGCCGGCTCACCCACCTCCAAACTGCTGTTTCCTGACAGTAGCTTGCTTTATGACTGCTGTTTTGAGACAGTAGCTTGCTTTATGGCTGCTGTTTGTGACGGTAGCTTGCTTTACAGATGCTATTTGTGACAACAGCTTTCTTTGTGGCTGCTGATTTAATTTTTTTTCCTCTGCCAAACGTGGATAATTAAATCAGTGGATAATGAATCAGTGGATACGGGGGTCCTACTGTACTGTAATATCATTTTCCCTTCAATCTGGTCTTAGTTGGCTCTACCTAGTGGGACTTTTTAAAATTCTACCCAAAAATAACTTCCTTCCCCAACCCCCTAGTGGAGAGTGGGGTCTTTTGCATCACCCTTTTGCTTGTCCCCCACCTTTGGCCAATTTGGGGCTCTGTGCCTCAAAGAGCCAATAGAGAGATGATGGGTGTAAGTGGAGAGAGGTGCCCAAACCATGCCCTCCTTTGTTTGAACTGGCCTGTGAAGTCCAGCCCTGAGGGACCATGCTGCTTCGTGCCTTCCAAGAAGAGTGCCTGGTGTCCATCTTGCCAAGTGAACTTTAAAGAACTCTCTCCTGAGAAAATACATTCTTTTCCATGCTTAGATGTTTGAACCTGCTTTGAAAAAGAGGGCTTGCCCTCAAAAGCTCAGCAATTTTTTTTTAAATTTCTTTTCATGAGTCAAGATGATAAAAGTATAAGAGAAGAGACTGTTGGGTGCAACGGTCAAAAAAGCGTCACTTGAGGTCAGCCATGAATAGGTCTGTATATTGCCATAGATTTTACCTCTAGCTGTGATGTGGATCTGAAGACACATGTTAATACCAAGGGTGAAGTGGTAATGTGTGAATAACAAGTCACAGAATTTTGTGGTAGCCTCATTCTGAATTGCATTCTTGAAAGCCTGTAGTCCATGGGATGTTGGCATAAGGCATTGAAGAAACTTCTCGAAGAAAAGCAGCTGATGTAGATGATAAGCAATGTGCTTTCAAAATCTGCATATTATTTAGTGGGACACTTACTATAGGCTAGTCTCTTCTGAGAGGTTTTGAATGACCTTTTTGTGACCTTATATAGAGTATTGGTGACATTTGGTTTCCTGCATATACTGTACTACGATTTTCAGTAAACAATCCAAATCATAATGAAAGTGGCTAAAAATTTTGATTATCATATAATTTTAGAGGTACTCTATGTTTCTCAGCCAGGCTGACCTTAAAAATAAACTATGCTGCCCCCATGATAGAATCTGTCAACTACAGCTACTGAAATACAGCCCTCAGGAATTCAGTACAACTGGGGAATCCGTTTTCTTCCCATAGCTGCACTGCTATTCACATCAGCTCCTATGTCTTGAGATACATGAAAGTGATAGTATGCGAAGTGTCCTACTAAATAGTATACAGATTTTGAAAGTGTGCTGTATATCATCTACTTGTAGGTGTCAGGTGCTTTTCTTCACAAAGATTGTTCAATGTAAATATCCCGATGTGACTTGTTTTCTTCAGTGCAGCTCTGTTTCCCTGTGTATTCCCTGCGGGTTATTTTCTCATTCTCAAAAGAGGTAAGAGAATGCCAAAATTTAATTGGTACCTATCCTTTATGTTTCATGTCAGGAAAACTAAGTTTGTTTTGGCTTTATGTGCTTAAGTATTCAATGAAATAAATATTATAGAACAACAACAATTTCAAGACTCTTGACTTATTAAAAACTGAATTGCTTGTATGTTTTGTTCGGTGAGCAATAATTATTAGTATTAAAACATAATCCTCCTGAATTTAGAGCACATGCTGCCCTCAAGGAGTTGCTTCACACAAGATTCTAAAAGTCCAAACCTAGTATGTTTTGTCAGGAAAGGTTTGAGAATATCTGTTCTTCAAAATGGGATTCCATAATGAAGCAACTAATACTGGATTAAAATACTTTTAAATCTGGATTTGACTGTACTTAGTTTCTCTGAATACAAACCATTGTGGTCAATAGCTCAGGTCTAAATGGAGCTAAGTCTGTGTTGATTAAAAAAAACACATACACCAAATTCACATTCAAACACTTTTTATCTTATAGAACTAGTGTATCTCTAACAAGACATTAATCTAACTGTTGAACTTCCTGCAGAGCTTAGTTTATGAAATTAACTTTCTTCTTAGGCGCTATCAGGAATATCTGAAATTCATGCCTGAGGTAAACATTTCTGATATAATTTGAGTTTCAGATGGGCATTTTTGATATAATGATATGTGACCAGGCATGGATTTTGTATCATTTTCTTACAAGTTTTTATATGACGATATCTGCGTTCAGAAGTTCCATCTGAAGTCTTCACATTATTAATTTAAACTCTGGTGATTGCTTGGCAAAGAGCAGGTTCTTTTGTCACGCAACATTCAGCACTCTGACAAAGCCATAGCTAACCGAGTCTTTCCATTTACTTGTAGGATGCGAAGTTGAAATCCTTGGAATCAGACCTACTCGTTGCATCCCTTATTACAGTGTTCCCACTGATGCCAATTTCTCCCAAGCTGTAAATAATGCTATTCATGTTCTAAGGTAAGGTCACCAAAATATTTTATGTCTTTATTTCATAAAAGGAATAAACCATTTTCTCTGTAGGAGCAAAAACACGATGTAACCACAAGGGTAATATTAATTAAGTCTTTCATTTTGGCTTTCTATATATTCATTGTCCTTTGCTTGGGAACTGTACTTAAGATAAAGTGTGTGTGTGTTGGAGGGTAGAGAATGAAGATTGCAGAGACGGGGAGAACAAAATTTCCCATGATGGGTAAATCCTGCTTGCTTGCCCTTAGAAGCGCAAGTGCAATTGCCATTCATGGCAAATATACCCCCCATGTATAAGATGCCCCCACTTTTCTAACTCAAAATTACAGTTTCACAACCATGTATAAGATGACCCCCAATTTTTAGTCTGACAATTTTAGACAAAAATATAGTCTTATCCACGGAAAAATACTATAGTCATTTTCTTGTCCTGTTAAAAATTATTTTATTTGAATACCAATGGATCCAGAATTATGAACATGTAATAAAACATATACTTCTTGTGGCCGTTCAGTATTATTTCATAGTTGATGTTTATTATTCTTTCAACTAACTAACTAACTAACTAACTAACTAACTAACTAACTAACTAACTAAATAAATAAATAAATAAATAAATAAATAAATAAATAAAAAAGACATAATAATATGCTGTATCCCCTGTTAAAACCCCAACCCTGCCATGGCAGTCATGGATCAAAAGCCAGTTTAAAAAGGAAGGCTTGGCAGGTTGTTCCAAGCCAGTATATGCAGCTCTGTTAAACCTACCCAGTCTAGAAAAAGGCATCAGTTTCTTGCTGCGGCCTTCTTTACATGACAAAGGCCATGCAAAAACATTTAAACTGGTGAGAGCTCTCGCTGTTTTGCTTTTTTCTTTTTTTTTCTTTTTGGTGCTCTGGCCAATAACATTCAGCTCACACAAGGCAATGGGATATCTTCTTTCTAGAAATTTAAATGCAGGTTACGTCTGAGACCATTTTCATCTGAACACTGTGTAAATAATTGTGAAGGACCACCGTGGACTTCAAGAACTTGGACAATGGCTTGATTGCCACAGCCAAACTGCACAAGAACATAGCTATGTCTTAGAAAAGTTTGTTTAGCTGGTCCAATTTCAATTTGGAGAAAATGCCTTATCAGGGCCTGGATCTGAAATGTGCCTCCCCTCACTCCCCCCCCCATCTGGATTAAAGACACTTAGCGTTCTCCTGAAAACCACATCTTCCTAAATGCTTGATGCTGGAATGTACTTCATCTAGTGCCATTACCCCACGTCCACTTTGTACTGCAACAAACTTAAATATGTAATAAATCTTGCTGTGGTTAGGTGGTTTTGCTGCTGTTCCTGCGTCCCCAAGGATGCACTTTATTGTTACGGAACTCCTGTGACCCCATGGATGGGGTCCACATCAAAGTGTATTTTGTTTTGTTTTCCCGCAGCACTTTTTTTAAAAAAAAATTAAAACCTGACACGTAGGTATATCAGTATATCGATTTTCATTTGTCATTTGTCGAACTTCGAATACTTCTTTTTTGGATTCTTTCCATGCATAGTGGCTTCTCATACTGTGAATTTACTGTCATGTGGCTGCTCCAAGTAGTGCCACTTGGTGGCCCTATGGTGATGAAACAATTATGCTGTGGATTAAATGGTACCCCATGATGCGTGTACTGGTTTAAAAACCGCAACGGAACAGCAACAAGGATTCCACCACCCTGAGGCCAGGTACAAGGAAGATGCGCTGAGTTGTGCTTCAGGGGGTGTGGTCACACTTTATATTGCTTAAAGCACGATGGATGTTGGGGGAACAATTTTAAGATCTGCATCTCAGAGCACTTTCTGGAGCAACAAAGTGGATGTGGAGTAATGGCCTAGGTGCAACATAACACTGCTGTGAACAAACCTCTGCTAGATGGGGGTGGAGTGGGATACTGTAGAAACCAGTAAAGATCTGGAGGGGAGAACACGTCCTGAATCAAGGGGCTAGAGCTGGTTTTACATCCCTCCAAAGCAAAAGCAGATGAGTTCAACACACTTGTCTAAACATGGAGATGGGATCCCATGTATTCTGGCAACCAGTTAGAATGAGCCCCAGCTGTAACGGGTAACATTTGTGAGATCTGTCATGGCACTGCCAGAATGGATGTGGGAAGGCAGTTGGTGTCTAGTTTTGTAACAGCGTTATGTTTGTAACATGGAGATAGTATTCCATGTGCTCTAGTACTCAGTTAGAATGAGCTGGAAGCAAGGCAAAGGCATGGGCGCTTTGTAAATTAGGTATGAGAAGGAACAGCTGGGTCTCAGATAAAATGCTAAATCCTGACAGAGGGCTTTTTTTTTAAAAAAAAAATGAAAACCTTTTAGCTGCTCCTAGACAGCAGGAGGTGCTGCTGAGGCAGAAACGTCATACGTGTTATATTTTTCTGCAGTGTTGATTTATTTAACCTGACTTTCTTCAAACTCCCTTCATTCATTTTGGGTTATGTAGAAGTAATCGGTACCTAGAAGACCCTTTAAGGGGTCACCTTAAGTCTAAGTCAACTTAACAGCACACAATAATCATTGCTGGCTGAATAACTCAGGACCTTTTTACACGACCCCTAAGATCCGCTGGTCCCTTAAATTCGGACCAGAGATCTTGAGGGTTTGTCACTCTCCCTGCGTTCCCACCCCCTCCGCACTTCCTTGTTCTGTCTGCGTGAGGGGAGGGAGAAAAAAAGGGAGAAAAGAATGCACTCTTACCTCCGGAGTGCAGTGGAAGTTGCTCCGACCCCCCGTCACTTCCTGGTTCCTCTTAAAGGGGCGGGAGGCAAAAACAACAACAACAAAAAGAAGCAAGGAGAGCCCGGCACTCTCCGTATCAAAAGTTTTCACTCTCCCAGAGCAGGTACTTGAAAGCTGCGCTGGGTCGCGCTTAGGTGGGCAGGGTCGCACTTAATTTTCTGTTAGCTCCGGAGCTGGTGGGGAAACATTTTAAAGCTCCGGAGCTGGGAGCCATTTGCAGCGGAGCTTAGGGGTCGTGTATAAACGCCCTCAGTGAGTTAGGTATGCCAGAGTCTGGGAGTTCAGCTCTCCACAGTGCATCCTAGCAGAGCCAGCCTGTGTGGCCTTGGGCCAGCTGCATAGTCCTAGGATGCCCCCAGAAGAAGGGAACAGCAGACCACATGTGAGTGCTCTCTACCTTGAAAACCCTAAAAAACAATGCCCATAAGTCAGAATTGACTCCACAGCACACCAACACCGCCATTATCACCAACACCAACACCACTGCAATTGTCGTTGCCAGCAGATAAAATATCCCATATTACGTAGTATTATGTATGATTAATGATACCTTGTGTGTAATTTTCCCCACATATTTGGGCCAAGAATGGAAGTGAACTTTAATTACTTTATAGAAATGTCTTGTTTCCATGAAAGCCATTACCAGGCTTTTACATTATTTATTTATTTATTTAATTTACAATTTTTAAAAAGCCGCCCCATTACCAAATGGTCTCTGGGCAGCATACTACAATGTACGGTATGAAAACAATAAAACAACATCATTATTAAAATAGTACAATACAATACAATTTAAAACAATCAATATACAATACAAAGTACAGTGGTACCTCAATTTACAAATTTAATCCATTCCGAATGCATGCTGTTAAGTCGAACTACTCTTAAATCAGGGTACCTATCTGAAAAAATTGAAAAATTAAGTTAATTTTTTTTAAAAAATTAAAACTCATATTTGTAAGTCGAGCAGACCATATCTAAAATTTGTAAGGCGGCAGTTAAAATGCCAACAGTTTTCTGCTCTTAAATCGAATGGCTCTTAAGACGGGGTACCACTGTATATAATCCTGCTACTCGTGAGCCTAGCTAAAAGCACTATTTAATTAAAATGCTGGGTAAACAGGAAGGTCTTTGCCTGGCACTGAAAAGCCAAAAGTGTTGGCACCAGGTGGCTCTCTGTAGGAAGGGCATTCCAAAGTATGATGTCAGTAATCAGCCTTCTCCAACCTGGCACTGCCTAGATGTGTTTATCTGCTACTCCCATTATCCTTAGCCATTATGTCACACTGGGTGTATGAATTATGGGCGTTGTAGTCAGAAGAAAATTTTATTTTAAGAACCAGATTGCTGAATTGCCGGTGGATGGATTATGGAACCTATGGTATTCTGGAATATTTTTAAAACTAAATTTTCCTGCCTCTGGAAATAGCATATTTTACTTGCCAGCCAACTAGAAAAGTGGAGATTATTTCAGAAAGTTCTTCTAGCAGCTTTTGGGACATCTTTAAGCAAGGGCAACTAATGAAATCATATATTGATTTTATGGATTGTTTAAAAAAATCTATAGCACTGATTTGGCAGACCCATCCAAATCGTTGCTTCGACTTGATATTTCACTTTTGAATACAATGTTATTTTAGTAACAGAACTGCTGAATTGCAAAAACTGCACAAACATTTGCCATATTTTCATAAAGGGATGTTTATGTGGCCTTTTAAATGCCATTGTGATAAATGCCAAACCAGCACAGCATATGTTGTTTTATTTAGCACATTTTAGAAGAGACCAGGGTACCATTGAGTACTAAATTTTGTGTGTAACACAAGACAAGGTAAACACAATATTATTACACCTTCACAGCTCCTTTTTGTTATTACTTTGAGGTCTATAAATCAGTGCATCTATGGTACAGATGGGTGGAAATTATTTGAAACGGTCAGCCAAGCCTCCCTCAAGGAAGATCTCTATGTAGGATTGAAATGAATTTTAAAAAAAACAAGCTACAAAAGTCGTATCGTAAGAGAGCCATCACTAGATCTCTCCAAGATACTTTCCATTACACTGGAGCTGTGACACTGCGGGTTACTACAGTGCTGTTTTCTTTTTAATGTCATATCAGGGGGAAAAGGGGGAAAAAGAGAGAAATGTTGTGGCACCTTAAAGACTAACTGCTACACAGTATTTTAAAGTAGGTTATCCTGGACAAGTCCACTTCCTCATACACCTGTAATACAGCAGTTTGTTTTTAAGGTGCCACAATATTTTTCTTTCTTTTTTATTTTAATTTTGTTCTTGCCCTATACTCTAACACAGACTAACATGAATACCTCTTCTAAAATTAATTCTTAATCTCATTTTTTCCTACATCCTTCCTCTTGGCTTTATGCTTCCTCTAACAGAGGAAATATGATCTTTATGGGTGGGAAAAAAACCAAGATCGAAACAACAGCCCAAGCTAATGAGCATCATGACCTGAAGCCATTTCCATTTTCCAGAGTCCCGTTTGTGGAGGGAGAAAGAGAGAGAGAGAGAGAGAGAGAGAGAGAGAGAGAGAGAGAGAGAGAGAGAGAGAGAGAGAGAGAGAGAGAGCATGGTGACAGGTTCTGTCCCCAATTTTTGGATTTTTTTTTAACATCAAAAGAAAGTTTATTGAGCCTTCATGCCTTCTGTTCATTGGCTAGAAAGTCTGTGAACCTCCTATGACAGGCATGTCCAAGCTTCGACCCTCCTGATGTTTTGGACCACAACTCCCAGAATTCCAAGCCTGTATTGCCAATGACAAAGGACTGTGGGAGTTGTGGTCCAAAACATCTGGAGGGCTGAAGTTTGGACATGCCTGTCCTAAGAAGCTTGTTACTAATGTATGGATCTAATGGTAGAAATTAACAGAGAAAAAGGCAGGAACGATCCGACGGGGAGGGGTACAAGGTGGTTACAAAGAGGGACATTGCATCATTCCCATCCAGACTAAATGTTAGTATAAAGCCTTTGTGACAATAATATGGAGCAGTACAGAGGAGCCGAGGATAGCAAGTCATGGCATAGAGTGTATCTGCCTCTTACATTCCCAGAAGCATGCTTAGCTTACAGTTAATTCCTTTGTGGATTGCCACTACAGAAGTAACACAGCGGATATGGCAGCAGTGTATTATGAACGAGTCGATGTCGAAGGTCATCATTACGGCCCTTCGTCCATTCAGAGGAAGAATGCTGTAAAAGCAGTGGACAATGTTTTGTACAACATGACAAAGCTTATCAAGGTTAGTGTGACTTGGAAGGTCCATTAATATTACCTCCATACTTTGTACCTCATTAAACCTTCATTCTTTCCATCTACTATGCTTACCTGTACTTGTCATGGTATTTATGTCTAAAATGTGCCATGTGCATATTCCATGAAACCATGGCCATTTATGGATCAAATTACCCAGCAGACTATTGGATTTTGCACTGAAATTTATGGTTGTGTTTTTAAAGAATCCATGTGTCACAGAAGCCCAGGTTCATGAGAAAAAGTGAGGAACACCTAAATCTTGTTGTCACCCATGGTAAATTAGTTAGCAGAAGCAGATGGTTTGGGTTACAATGAGGCAAGCCACAAATCAACTTCCCCCATGACAATTCACTCCTGCCACGGTAAGGATATCACATGAACCACATCATGCTGCACCATTCCCAGCAATTAGCACTCAAAATCTAGAGAGGGGGGAATATCACAACCCGCAACCTGAAGTTGGCAATTCCATCACAACTTCTGTTCCAGACTTAGAGAACCTTTGCATGTAGGGCTTCCCCATTGGGTCTTCAGCCAATTGAAACATGAGAATTGAGCTTCAGGGAACTGAGTTCTGCTCTGCAGCCTGAGAAGTTACCTTCAATTTCTGACTTATGTCCCATGGAAACCAACTTAAACAGGAATAATGCTATGGTTATTTAAGTCCCTTAAATATCTCAGGATTCAATTTAATATGACTAACTTTATCTAGATCAAGGCCAAGATATCACCTCTTTTAAAAACAGACCCTTTGAGATTCTCAACTCAGATGGGAGTAGGAGGGGCACATGAAGGGGTTAATCTCCACCACACCTATTCTCGTAGCCGTGGTGTTACAGGTAAGGTGATTTTGCTTTACTGAGCTCAAAACAAGGCAGCACGTGGTGTCTTTCCAAGCTGTAATGATGGTCTCCTATCTTGACAGGACAAGGGCCTACAGAATGACCTGAATGTTATTCTTTTCTCGGATCATGGGATGACTGACATTTCTTGGACAGATAAAGTGATTGAACTGAAAAACTGCATCAACATGACCGATGTTATACTAATCAAGGACCGAGGACCTGTTGTGAGCCTGTGGCCAGCCAAAGGCAAGGAACTTGAGGCAAGGAAAACAGGCACCCTTTCTTTTCGTTAATTCATTGCACACCAATCATTTATTTTTTTTGCATTGTTCTCATGATTTACACCCAATTTTGCTGGTCCGTCACTCCATATTTGGGTGCTGTAGCAATCAGGTTTTTTTTTTAAGGAACTGAAAAGCAGTTATTTTCCATTCAGAAACATGAAAGCAAAGATTTACTTTTTAAAAAATACAGCTATACTGCCAGCTAAGGCTGCTACCCCACTTCCTTGAACAGCCGCTTTTTATTTTGCATCGCCTTATCTCCTCCCATGGTCATGTGGTCGCTACAACGGTTCGCCAGTCTGCACTTAGCAATCGGCTTCCCTGTTCGCACTTGGCTGAACTGCTTTCAACTACGACAGGGAAACAGCAGAAACAGGGGGGAAATCGAAAAAAAGTTCTAGATATTGGATTGTTGCATTTCACCCTAACGGTGGAAACAGATAAGAACAGGAAGCTCTGCAATTAGAAGCAAAGCTGACCAGCAGTAAAGGACATGTCATTATCCTCCAATGTCTTTCACAGCTAGAGTTGCAAACCAGGGGCTTTGTTTTCATCGTTTTTATTTCTCTTGCAGATATATAATAAACTGAAAAATGTGCAACACATGGCTGTTTACATGAAAGAGGAAATTCCTGCTAGATTCTATTATAAAAAGGGGAAATTTGTCTCTCCTTTGACACTTGTCGCTGAAGAAGGATGGTTCATAGTAGAGGTAAATCACCTTTTCCAGCTCCGTACAAGTTGTGAGGGGTCACTGGTGGGGACCAGGAAAGACATTTTACAGCCCAAGAAAAAGTAGCTGATAATCTCATCTGCTCAGGATAAGGTACATAGCAGGGACAAGAAAAGTTACTCTTCTAACTGCAGTGCCCCAAATTCTTGGTTATGCTGGCTGAGGAATTTGGTGAGTTCAGAAGTAACTTCTCCTGCCTCCACGCAGCCAAGTTATTTTGTTAAAGGACACACACAAAAATCTCTGAAGCACAGATCTCAATCCTCACTACAAAATTATAAAAAGATGAAACAAGTAACAAGCTTATTTTTTTTAAAAAACAGCTAGGTTGGAAACAAAACAAAGAAATAAAAAGGGAGCCATGTGGTCAAAGCAAAATAAAATAAAATATAGAAATGCAATAGGTGATAACTTTTATCGACCACTTAAAAATAATCGTGCAATACGTAAGCTTTTGTGGATCAAAACACCACTTCACAGAGTTTCTTGAAACTGATGGGCTATGTTTGGCTTGGTGGATCATAAGCAGTGTAGGTCTGTGTGCGCTAAGATATAGCAACTCTGTTTCAATTACCAATTACCAGTAATGGTGATTTTTTTAAAAGTATCTGGATGAACTGTGAGATATTAACATAGTTTTTAAAAAGTAGAATTGCATTTAAGCTCCCAGCGTTCTTATATTTGACTTCCTTCTCCCAGTTGTAACTCCTTCTGAGTTTTGAAGATATGTTCTTACTCCACTAGTACTTCCTGAGCAATACTATTATGTCATTATCAGTAAAATAGTGAAACTTAAGAAATGAATATTTTGTGAATAAAACAAAATAACTGGAAAATGATTGTCAAAGTAAACTTACTTTATACAACTTTTTAATACAGTGGATCCTTGTATAACAAGGGTTTGTGTAACATAAAATCTGTACAACATAAAACATTCTGGAGATAGGGGAAATTTGCTTAACAGAATCACCTATGGGGAGAATCTGTACAACATAAAAATGGGATTACTCCATTTTCAATGCATTCCTATGGGAAATTTGTATAAAGGAAAATTTGCTTAACATAATTTTGTTTGGAACAAATTAATTCCTTTATATGAGATATCACTGTACTTTTAAAATAAGCATCATTGGTGGAAGTCTTTTAACAAGGTGAAGTTGTTACTTAACTACTCAGTCTCCTCCACCATGCTGAAACGATATAAGCAGCGCATGAAGGTTAGAAATCTCTTAACCCCCTTCCAAATTTTGCATCTACTGTACATTTCCCCCTAAAGAATCAGATTTCATAAATAGGATTTTTACCATGTGACACTTGGGGGATGTAGTGTACTTATTTTCTTGTCATGATGAAAATTATTTTATTTGAATACCAGCAGATCCAAAATTATAACCCTTTCAATCATGTTCCAATCATCTGTTTCAGTATAGCATTATGACGCCCTTGTCTATAATCATGCTGTTTGTTTCTACTGAATTTTCATGTTAGGTACCTGCATCTTTTTCCTCTTTTCTGCTGCCCATATTAAATATATTAATAGATATACTGTCACGTCCAAGAAGACATTCTGTCCAGTCAGCACCTACCTAAGCTCTGATATCTGTTAGCAGTAAAGATGAGCACTAAATGAATTTTTGTTTTTTGTTTTTCATTTCATTTCAGAATGAAACAAAAAACAAACTGAGTTTTCTAAAAAACGGAGCAAAATGAACTAGAAATTTTTGGTTTGTTCTGATTTCTTTTTGTTTCCCCCCCCATGCGCCAGATTGGGGGAGGGGAAAGGCTTGGGTTTTTTTTTTTAACTGTCTTCGAACCAACGAAGCAAGCGGCAGTGCCCATCGCTGCTTGCTTCGGTGGTTCAAAGACAGTTTAAAAACCCCACACCATTCCCCCTCCCAACATGGCCAATTTTGGGTGGGGGAAGCCAAGAGACAGTGTAGTGTTTTAAGAAAAAACCAAAAAATGAAATGATTTTTTAAGTAAAAATTCATTAAAAATGAAATGAAACGAAGAAAAATGAATCGAAAAACACAACAAAATGCCATTTTTGGTTTCATGCCCATCTCTAGTTAGCAGTAGATATGGGCCATGCTGTAATACTAAAGTTTTCAAGTAGCAATGAGATCCAGGAGAATATATCCTAAGTCAAGATTGCAGAGTTATGTGAAAACAGTAATTCGATTGCAGCATTAAATAAATATAGAATTTTAAAAACTGATGAGTCATAGAAACATCAGATCAGCCAAAGTTCTTCCTCCATTTTCTATATACTATTCATAACAGTCTCCTCCTATGCTTTGGTCACCAACTACCAAAAGCAGTATTTACTGGAAGTTGGAGAAAATTTGAATTGTAGCCAATCATAGAAAACATAGTGAACAAACCATGCTAAATTTTCAGATCAGCCTGTTGTAATATTGGCAGCTGGATAAATTAATAAGTCCTATCCAGATCCCATCCATCACCCATATTAATTCAGCTGAATGGTTCTGCTTGGCAGGTGCTCCTTTTCATATTCATTCACCCATATGCATCCAATCTGACACTGCATATTCGGTGGAAGAGGATGAGTCTCTCAGCCTGAAACCAAGCCGAGTTTAACAAATAAACAAAAATTACTGAACTAAAGACCCCACTGGTCACATTGGATGGTAGGTTTGGGAGACTGTACCTTTTCTAAGGAATTCCAAGTGTAGTGTAGTGGATCAAGTGATGAAGTAGGAGTTTGGAGAAGAAGGTTTGAATCCCTATTTGGCTAGGAAAACCCCCTGGGGATGTGGAGCTGGTAAAAACCACTCCTTAAATATTTCACTCACCTTGAGAACCCCATTAGGGTCACCATGAGTCAGTTCTGACTTGACAACACACAACGCCCTGACACGCTTCTGTAGTCCAAAGGAGATTCTTCCTTTTTGATGCTTTGCACAGAATATTCTTCTGAAGCAGACGTGGGCAAAATGTGGCCTTCCTGGTGTGGCTGGCTTACAGCTTCCATCAGCCTTGCCGGTACAAGTACTGGTGAGGGTAGTCAGAACTACAGCATCTGGAGGCACGTATGTTGCCCACCATGGAACTAATAGGCAGGTTGTCTTGATCTTGACACTATACACACCATCCTCTTTTACCTTGAATTTGATTTTATGTTGAGCTACACAAAGATAACTGCATATTAACTCCACATGCTTCTACTGACACCGTCTTCAAAATCCCCTCCTTTCACATGTGATGCAGAAAACCATGTGAGCAACTCCTCAAGGCAACAAACGATGCTCTTAAAATACCTGGCTTCCATGGATATCAGCTAGTAGAACAGTGAATTGGTCCTGGACCACCCCTTTGATTCAAGATAGGAATGCATGCCTAGAAACTGTCAGCACTGTTGCCATTTTTAACAAAAACTTGGAAATACCCTTGAGTGTCCATACATTTCTTCATATCTAATAGTCAGCAGATGTACTAGATAATTCAACAATCATGCTGACAAATATTATTTGCTTCCCTATAGCCACCTATTTACACTGACAGCATTCAGAATGAACAAGGAAGAAACGGGATTCTTATCATACTGGGGGTGGGCTGTGCTGTTGATTCATTTAAATTGCTTCCAGGACATTGACCCTTAGGTCTGCACAGCATTAAGGCATCATCACGTACTATGCTTGCTAGCATCCATCTACGGCCTGCCAAGGACTTACCTATTTGGCAAATTCTCCAGAGCCAGCATGGCATAATTCAAGTTAAAGTTTTCAACACTGCGAAATATTGTTGTCTAACAGGTGCAGGCAGTTGTGCGTCAAAACCAAAATTCAAATACTCCCTGCTCAGGATGTTATAGAAGAAGAGGCATGCTTGGAGAATGTGATCCAAAGACAAAGTGATTTTAATTCATACATTCAGATTAAATATAGGCATGAACTGGTTTGTTCCTGATATAGTAAAGGCAGCAGCACAGGTGCTGCTGATGCTTACCTCCCCCTCCTACCCTGCCAATGTAGCTACTCACCTGGCCCAGTTTGCCAGCTTCTGGCAGCTCTTCAACTGATCTTCAACTCTTGGCAAAAGCATAGACCTCTCTGCCCCACCCTTTTCTTCTAAGTGGGAGATCAGCCAACAGGGGAGAACAGAGAAGCTCGAGCTATAGCCAGGAGTGGAAAATCGACTGAGGAGCTCCTGGAAACTAACAAACTGAGCTGAGTGAGTGGCTGTTCGTGCCAGAGGAGGTGGGGAGGGGAGAAGCAGCACCTGTGCTGCTGCCTTTGCAAATCAGAATGAACCTGTTCATGCCCATCTCTAACTTAAATATATATTTTCAGGTTTTTAGAATACTGTATATAATTTTGTGCAATATGAGGGACTCTCACTCCATGATTTTGAGGTAGGCCCCGTCTTGGAGCACAGGCATCCTGTGTTAATGGTAATCTCATCCGACTGTTATATATCACCATCATCAATCAGCTGAAGTGGACAACTAAAGAGTGGCCACAATCCCAAACATTAATCCCAAATGCCCAGAGTAGCTGTGTAGCTAGATGGAGCGTTATATACATTTAATAAATAAAGAAAGAAAGAAGAAAGAAAGAAAGAAAGAAAGAAAGAAAGAAAGAAAGAAAGAAAGAAAGAAAGAAAGAAAGAAAGAAAGAAAGAAAGAAAGAAAGAAAGAACTTGAGAAGCAGGTCAGTGGACCAGTGGAACTATACACTCGGATAAAACAGAAGTGCGCAATTCCTTGGAATCAAGTAGCCAGATTGATCCCCTGGAACCTTTGGCCTGCACCATCCCTGAAAGAGAAATGAAGTTGTGAAGGAGACTATTTTTTCTTTGAATATGCTCCAACTCTAGAATATTCTCCTGAGGAATATCTGCCTGTGATTGGAATTGCAATCTTGCTGGTGCCAAGTTAAAACCCCATATTTCCCCTATGCATTAAAACTATTTTTCAATGACATAGTTTTATAAGAACATAAGAACATAAGAAGAGCCATGCTGGATCAGGCCAAAGGCCCATCTAGTCCAGCTTCCTGTATCTCACAGCGGCCCCACCAGATGCGTTTGGGAGCGCATGAGACTAGATATCTGTCTCCTGATACCACTCCCCTGCATCTGGCCCTTGAAGTACCCTGGTTTAAAGCCTAGAGATTACACATCTCCATCATGGTTTGTAACCCGTGATGGACTTTTCCTCTAGGAATCTGTCCAATCCCCTTTTGAAGGCATCCAGGCCAGATGCCATCACCACATCCTGTGGCAGGGAGTTCCATAGACTTACAACACGCTGGGTGAAAAAATATTTTCTTTTGTCAGTTCTTACTCTCCCAGCACTCAATTTGAGTGTATGTCCCCTAGTTCTGGTATTTTGAGAGAGGGAGAAGAGCTTCCCTCTATCCACTTTACTCATACCCTGCATTATTTTGTATGTCTCAATCATATCCCCCCTCAAGCGCCTTTTTTCCAGACTAAAGAGGCCCAATTGTTTTAGCCTTTCTTCATAAGGGAGGTGCCCCAGCCCAGTAATCATTTTAGTCGCTCTCTTCTGCACCTTTTCCAGTTCCACTATGTCTTTCTTGAGATGCGGTGACCAGAATTGTACACAATACTCCAGGTGGGGCCTTACTATTGTTTTATATAACGGCATTATAATGTTGGCTGTTTTATTTTCAATCCCCTTTTTTATAATCCCTAGCATGGAATTGGCCTTCTTCACTGCTGCCACACATTGGGGAGACACCTTCATGGAGCTGTCCACCAACACACCAAGATCTCTTTTTTTTTTATCTTATGGATGAATCATTTGTATCCACTAATTTGCTTCAGTTGTATTTTATTGATGATATGGTATTTCCGACACTGCTCTGCAACTCATTCTAATTTAAAAAAAAAACCAAATACTGTATACTGTATATATTTCTGAACAGACAGAGGACCGAATAGGAATATACTGTAATTAATTTATGTTAAACATATGTTCTCTATTTGTAGTACTATAGCTTTATGTCAATGGAATTAAATTCAATTTCTTTACTTAATGATATATTTTCACCCTCCGCCATTTCTTGGAAGGAAGTTTGATTAATTTCACAATGAAACTTCTTCATAAGTCGCTTTAACTATGGATTATTGTCTATATAGTGATGCCCATGATGAACAAAGCTTATTTCCCTGACAGAGCAGAGAAACTCTTCCATTTTGGGAGAATGGCACAGGAAAACGAGAAGCCTGGCAGAATGGCTGGCATGGGTATGACAATGAACTGATGGACATGAGAGGATTCTTTCTCGCGTTTGGGCCAGGTAGGCCAACCAGAGAATTAGATAATCGTTATGAATTATATTTATATTATTTATAAGCTGCCTAGATGCCCTAAGCACATCCAATCTTGCCTGATTTCGGAAGCTAAGCAGGGTCAGCCCTGGTTAGTACTTGGATGGGAGACCACCAGGGAATACCAGGTGCTGTAGGCGCCTGGAGTAGGAACTGGCAAGCCACTCCAGTATTCCTGCCAAGAAAACTCCATGGACATGGGGTCACGAAGAGTCAGTCACGACTGTAATGACACACACACGCACACAAATATAATTTATATTTATAAATAATATAAATTATTAAGTAATTCCAGTTCGAGGGCCATGTTAATTGCGTGTGGATAACTTGCGTTCATTGTATAAATAAAAACTAAAGGAAGTAGACAGAATTACTCTGTGCTTCATCAAGTAGCATTTAACTTATAGTAGCAGTATAAGGAGCAACCAACTTACTCAAATGTCTGCTGACCATTATTATCCATTTAGGGTGCCAAACCTATGACATCTTTTCCTCTTAAGTCACTTATGACTTGCTGGAAAGCAGAGAATAGAAAATCACACACCATGTTGCATCTCAGTTACTGCATCTTTAAATCCTAACCACATATTTATCAAAAGTCTGCAAATATCCATGCAGAGCTGATTTCGTAGATCCAGAGCACTCAAAAGTTATTCAAGAATGATGAACTCTTGTCCTTGTGCATACAGGTTATACTCCTGTCAAAAACTAGTCCAAACTTACTGCAGGCAAATTGGAGGGGCAAAAGAGATTGGATCACCATCTTCAGGTCCAACTGTATTTGATTTACCCAGTCTGAAGAATTACCTCATTCACGTGGTTCTTTATTAAACAGAACCTAAACTCAGGAGAATTAAAAAGTAGTTATTTGTTTGGGTAATCTGATAGTATATTTCACTGTATGGCAATACCTGGGCACACTCTGAGGTGTGATTACAAACAAAGAGATGGGCACGAACCAGAAAAATGTGAAATCAACATTTGAGAACCACCCATGAACCCTGGAAAAACAAACTTTTCTCTTCAATGGAATCTGTCCTCCTTTTATCTTTTCTTCCCCCCTCTTTGTTGTTCTTTACCATTTTAAGTGCTTAAAGAAGAAAAGTAGAAGCCTCATAAAGGGACAAACTAAAGTCAAGAGATGAGATCCAGGGATTTTGCAATAGGAGGTGTTTGAAATCATCACAAACTGAGCACAATCCAGCAACCAAGTTTTGCTGAAACAATCATTTTGCTTATCTGTACCTGATCAGAGTTGCAAGATCCGGATACCAGTGTTGGATGTTTTACCTTTGTCACCTGGAAATGTCTGGGGATAGACCAGCAGCTAAGCAGTTACAATTTATTTTTATTTTCTTCCATTTGAGGCTCTAAATTAGGAGTGGGCAACTGCCCCTCTAGTTGTACAGTATCTGGAGGATCTGAGTTGCCCACCTCAGTGCTACAAGGCAGATAGAATGTTTAATGCAAATTTACACACAAACCCATCAAATCAGTTGGTATAAATTGTGTTCACTTAAGCACTACACAGAAAAAGTAAACAAATATTGGCCATATTTGCCAACTTATCTATCTATCTATCTATCTATCTATCTATCTATCTATCTATCTATCTATCTATCTATCTATCTATCTATCATCCATGCCACCCCAAAGCATACTAGAATGTTCTTTGGTGGTTTGCAATGTTATTATGACTCACTTCAGCCTCTGGGGAGCTGGGTACTCATTTTACCAACCTCAGAAGGATGGAAGGTTGAGTCAACCCTTGAGACGACTACCTGAACTCCTTTGAGATCAAACACACATCATAAGCAAAGAATTGCTTGCAGTACTGCATCTTAATAACTAGGGTACAGAGTTTCTGATGCTCCCTTGTTTTATTAGATACAAAAGTATACCAACCAGTACATCTCAGAACAGTGATGTTAAATTTAAATGCAAGACTAATAGATATACCACAGATATAACACGCCTCAATGTTGTTTCGTTTCAGATTTCAAGACTAACTTCAGAGCAGCACCCATCCGATCGGTTGACGTTTATAACGTTATGTGCAAAGTTGCAGGAATACAGCCACTGCCGAACAATGGATCCTGGTCGAGAGTGGCGTGCATGTTAAAAAATAATGCTGGTTTGGCACAGACATTCCAGTGGAGCAGCTCTGTGCTGGCACTAATTCTGTTTGTGTTGTTTGTATAACAGACCTTACTACTCTGGTTTCAATACAATGTCAGTCAGTGTATCCAGTCCCCACCCCACCCCCACCCCCATTTGCCACTTGAATAGCAGCATTAATAGAATGCTGTCTGGAAAAGATTATACAAATTCAGTTCCCCAAAGTCCAGCCCAGTTTCAAGTGCTTATGCACTCTAAGAAATAATATATATATCCCTCCTTAAATGAGTGATCCTACATAAGCCGATATATAGGGTCCATTTTGTGCACTACCAAAGACTGAAAAAACACCTTCAACCGTATTCATCTTCATATCAAAAAATCAAGCAAACAAATGTTTCCAGGGCATTGCTAAGCCATAACATCTACATGTGGAACAGTGATCCTCTGGCCATTGCTTCCCCACTAAACCTTGGGCATTTGCTGTTCATCAACATTTTGAGAATTTAGGGAAAGCTAAGTGTTCAGTCCAGGGAGCTGCCCATTAGTTCATTCCCTCTACTCCATTCCCAACAAATTATGGGTTGTAACTTATTTATGGTCTCCTCAATATTCCTGCTATAAGATGAATACCTCAGCATCTAGCATTTCACTTGCAGGCTGGATTGGAAAGAGACCCAATGCTCTTACTGAAAATGACTGTGATGGTGAACCTTTTAGAGACTGAGTGCCCAAACTGCGATTCAAAACCTACTAATTTTTCGCAAAGTGCCAATACAGCAATTTAACTGCAATACAGGTGGCCATGAAGGGGCAATGTCGGTTCCCACAGAAAGGGCTCCGAGTGCCACCTTTGGCACCCGTGCCATAGGTTCGCCAACACTGGTCGATGATCACAAACCACTTTCCCTTCTGCATCCCTATTCTATGTTGATAACTGCATGATTTTATTTGCTGGCTAAATAACCCAGTGAGCTAGGTAGGTACTGAGAATTTGACCCCTCACGGTGTGCCCAGAAGAAGGACCAGCTTCTGTAGCCTTGGGCAGGCTACACAGTCCCAAAGTATCCCCAGAAGAAGAGACTGTTAAACCATTTCTGATTATTCTCTACTTAGAAAACCCTGAAAATGGTTGCAAAAAGTCAGAATTGATTTGACAACATTATTATTATTATTATTATTATTATTATTAATAGCTGATTATTTCATTTGATTTTTAAAAATATTACCTGATGAAAAAATACCATAGAACCCCTACCAATTGTAACCAAATTCAAAATGGGCTCTCAATTTATCTTAATGTCAGAGCCAGCATATACACATATATATCTTCTACTCCAATTGTGACGATACACTGGCTGAAATCCAGTAGGAAGTCACAGCTAGTAGAGTCCCACTGAATCAGTAAGGATTTGGTAGGTTGATCCTTCCATATGTTCTCTTGATTTGTTGGGCTTACCCTAGTTGTGACTTTACTGCCAGATTTCAGACACTTTTTGTAGAAACAGGTCAGATAACAAAATCCTTGCATTGTTTTATAGAAGAGATAAAAATGTTTGGTTTTGTAATTATGTCCAGCCTTATTTGCCTTAGGAATGTGAAATGATATATATGCCGAAAGGGAACTTTTGAAAAACCCCGTGTTTTTTAAAAAAAACTACACACAGAGACCTAGAAAATGCATCTTTAATTGATTTGAGTGATGATGTTTCAAACTTAATAGCCATAAGTTAGGATTCTCACGTTTCTCTCATGCCCCTCTTTGCTTTTTCGCGTTGCACTTCTCTCAAGAACATACAAATATAAAGGTTGACAGAAGAATTCTTTAATCGCTATTAAATATTGGTGCATGTTTTAAAATGTTCAAGTGAGCCCTCAAACGCACTGGAAAGTGTGTGTGTGTGTGTGAGGAAGCAAAGCTGCCTTTTGTTGTCAGGCTATTGAGTATAAAAAGCAAATTAGTTCTTTCTAAGCATTTGCAGTAGCAGGGAAACAAACAGCTATTGTTCAGAGGTCGGTGTTTCTCATTAATAGACCAGGCTTTCTGAATTCTTTGGAGCAACCCCTCCCCCCCCCACAACATTAAAACATATAATAAAAGTTATCTGACCAAAAATAATCATTACAAATCTTTGTTTGTCGGCTTCACTTTTCTAATTAGGTGGCCAGGAAAAATATATGCAAACGATATGTACAGTTAAGTCTCTGTACTTTTGTGACTCAGAAGGTTTCATTATACCTTTGGCTCTGCCTTAACAGAATTCTGAAATATTTGCAGCGCAATCCTCTACATCTTATTCAGGATTTAGTTCTTCTAAGTTTAGTGGGTCTTTCTGTGAAGCAAGTGTGCGTGGAATTGCAGGATTAGGCACTTCCTATTTATGGAATGCAAAGCCAATTTAGCACATAACTCTCTTCATAACAGTGGTAACCTCCAGATTGCACCCGTAGAATAGATTCTTCACTTGAACTGAACTCTTATTGTGGGCATAATAGAAAGCAAAATGATTTTACTGAATGGTGCTACTTGAAGCTCTTGCACAGTTATTGTGGGGCAAGATCTGCAAGATGTATACAGTTTTAATAGGGGCATTGTGCAAATGTTTGCAGCATGAAACTTCACTAACATGGTCCCCAAAGATGTTAGGCATTCACAAGGAAAACAAAACACAATGCTATTCTTGGAGCTGTCTTCAGAACATTTAATTACGCACTCGGCATTTTGGTGACTTTTGTATTGATTTGTGGCACTTAAAACGTGTGTGTGTGTGTGTGTGTGTGTGTGTGTGTACCGAAACATCCTAAACTGCAAATGAATATCTATATTTGCAGTATAGGTGGGGTGGGAGTGAGAAATTCTTTGTTGGAACACGAAGGAGATGCAGTGTTACAAGAATGGGGGCAAGTTACACATACTGCACGTTTTTGTAAATACCGTATGCTTGCCATAAAAGAACCAAATGGTTCTTGGTTTGGCAATTGCTACATTACAGCAGACAGCTTAGCTTAATTCTCTGAGTTCACTAGTCCAGATGTTTACATTTAACATAACACACAGCAGTGGAACAGGGGGGTGACAATTTGGGGGACTTTCTTTCCTGCCTTTTTTTAAAAGTTCCTGTAAGGCAACTATTTGTAGTGGGAAGAAATCCTTTGCTGGTACTCATGATGGATTCCATCCCAATGCAAACAACATCTCCAGAGAAATATTTTTTGCCAGGACTTTAGTAGAGAAATGCCCTGCAGTACCGACAACAGCTCTGAGGCCTTCTCCTACAGCTGTATTTGCCATTTTTTAAAAAAAGTACTCCTCCTATTACAGCTTGTGATTTAACATTTATTATAAAGGTAGCCACTACTGGATTTAAAGCAATCTAGGGTGGAGCCAGAGTGCAGAGTTTGGGCCAGGTTAAGAAGCAGCATCTGGCAAACCTCAGAGGACCAAAGGATAGAAATAACATCAAAACTTCCCACTCTAGTCCCATTTCTATTTACTTTTTACTAGCAAATATGGTCACAAAGAGTCAGACAGACTGAATGACTGAACAACAACAACATGGTCATATTAGCCAATTATTGGGTTCTAGCAAGTGTTGGAGAAGGCACTCATTAAGGCAAATGCTTCTTTCTTCTTCTAACGATACTATTCTTCCAGCCATGCAAATCATTCATCCACTTATTTTAAATGAGAGTAAATAGCCATCCATCACTTGTGCCTTCAAGGAGATATGAAATTGTTATTGTCGATTAACTCCAGTGATACCAGACCTTAAGGAGGCAGGTAAGTATCTGCCTCATCTTGAAAGAAGTGCCTTTCATTGTTTCTTTTCTTTTCTTTGTTTTATCACTTCCAAAATACATTAAAAAGCTGTAGTTTTCTCTTTTGGCCATAATACATACATAATGAAGCTATAGCTTAATGCAACAGCTTATGTGGTGTAGATTTCTCTCCCATTAATACCTAGCTTGGAGCGCCCTCTTCTGGTCACATACATGGCTACCCTTCTCCATGTAAATTCAGAAGAATGCACATCTCTGGAGACAAATAAAACACGTGCGTTCTTACTTGTGTGCTCTGTCTTACACACACATATTCAAACACTCCTAGATCTTTGAATAAAAGCCATCTGATACACGAAGTCCTCTAGTCTGACGTAATCATTATTCAGGATTTAAAGATGAACAGTTGGAGCCAGGAAGCACTTTTCTATAGGATTTTTAACACATTTTCCACCAACCTACAGTAAAACAGCAGCAACAAACCCCCGCCCTACCAAACTGTTGAAACCTAGAAAGTCTGGATGTCATTCTAAATCTGCATACATCAATGTAGGACCTAACAACAACAAAAAGAAGAGAACCACATAGAAATAGATATACTGTAGTGCAGGCATGTCCAAAGTCAGGCCCAGGGGCCAAATGCGGCCCATTTTCAAATTCTGAGCGGCCCGCGGCTTCTTCTCCCCACCGGCTCAGCCTGTCATGCATACCCACCAGCTGTCCCCTCCCCATACCGGATGGAGGCATTAGCTTGCAGTTTTATGGTTTGCCTGCCCTCTCTGCCTCTGGCCACCCCCACCCCCCAGCCACCTGCCCATCCTACCCACTCCCAGCTCCATTGCTGCAGCATCTTCCCTGCCTCCTTGCATATTATAGAGGGGGCCAAATGCAGCTGAATGGTCTGCCCCCCACACATTTTCACCTCACCACATCTGGCCCTCCTTGCAAAAAGTTTGGATACCCCTGCTGTGGTGGGAGAGGTGAATCTTATTGGTTGCATTAAGCAAGACCACTGCTGAGCTACAGACCCTTTCTTTTTAAGGAACTGGTAAGAAGAGAGGCACGTTATATCATTTCAGTTTCTTGGACAAAAATTAGACAGAATTTTTGTTTAAATCCAGCTCATTTCAGATTCTTTGCCTCTCTCTGAAACATAGTGGAATTTTGACATTTGGCGTCCTCTCCAGGAACTGCAAACAAAAATGTCAGAGATGGTTTTACCTGATCGAGTCCAGATGGAACTTCCAGAAGTGCATGTATTACAAATGTATGCTGCTTAAAAATGAAAAGATAAAGTTTTAAATTAGAAACAGCCCAATAGCAAGTGAATACAATTGATTCACTTAATTTACTGCAAATTCAGAAAACAAACAATAACAACACTGGAATGACTGGCATTCCAATGGCAATGCCAGTCATTGGAGTAACTGGTTCAAGTGCTTGGCCCATAAAGCTTACTGTGATTGGCTTTGGGCCTACAGTATATAATTCTGCAAATAGCAGTCCATGAAAGAGAGCTTAAACACTGAAAGTTTTGTGTATTCAATTAAAGGCTTTGCAACCAAGAGACTTTCAACATGGTGCTGACTAGTGTTAATAAATTAATCGTGTGCTGTCAAGTTTATTCTAACTTATGATAACCTTCCCTGAGTTTTCTAGGAAAAAAATATAGAGAAGTGGTTAACTATTCCCTTCTTCTGGTGGAACTTGGGAGACTGTGCAGCTTTCTCAAGGCTGCACACTGTGGCAGCGCATGTAACCCCCTCACACACACACACACACACACACACACACACACACACACACACACACACACACACACACACACACACACACAGAGTCCAAGTGATCTTCTTGGCTGATCCCCCTTCACAGGAAACACTGTGGGTATTTGAACTCCTGATCCCTGGCTCCAAAGTCAGATTCTTCCACTTAACTACACCAGCGATGGCTCTTGCTACAATAGGCACAGACACACAAGGGCCTTGGCTTCTGATGAGAATTCTACAGGATAGTGGGAGGGTTTAAAGATAGCAGATTGCTGGGTGAAAGCTCCACTCTGTTTCAGCCAAGTCATAGTCCCTGTTGTGGCTGGATATCCTCTAAAATAAGTAAAGGTTCGCCCCACACATGCGTGCTAGTTGTGTCCAACTCTAGAGGCGGTGCTCATCTCTGTTTCCAAAGCCAAAGAGCCAGTGTTGTGCAAGTCCGTGGCCATGTGGCCGGCATGGCTGAACGCATTTCTGCTCATGGAATACTATACAAGGGAGTAGATGTCTTCTTCTCCACTGTAATTCCAGCAATGCCTGGCAGCAATAGCGCCATGCCTCAATGTACACCAACTGCATGTAAGGTCAGTGTGTGGAGCGGGTCTTCATTAGTTTAATATATAAACCAGCTTATTCTATGCCACCCCTTCCTGCCATCAACAACATGAACATGAATATTTACTTTTGTACCATATCATTCCACTACCAAATAGTGCCTTAGTATTTTGAAACATAAAAAAACAAGTAAAACAAATGGAACAGAATCATTAAATAAGACCAGAAAACTATCACAATTAGTTAATTGCAAATAGTTAAAATCATCACAATACATGAAGTTTCATAACCCTATTAAAAGATACATCCGCACACCCTTCCTATGTGCCGCAAAAGCAGAAATGGGTTGTACTTCTCAGGAGACCGTATTCCCTCATTCTAAGAGGTACGCAGGAAGATACCCTATCCAGAATGTCTGTTAAGTGGGCTCCTGCAGCTATGGGTTCTCTTAAGAGATCCTCTCCGGATGATCTCAACATTCAGGTAGGTTTATAATGAGACAAGCAATCCCTTAGATAGCCAATCCATTTAGGGCTTTCAAAGCCATTTAGGGCCTTAACATTTAAAACCAACAACCTGAATTTAGCCTGGTCAACAACTGAAAAGTGACACAGCACATTCAGCACCGTGATGATACAATCTCAGTATCATGAGGTAGCAACAAACCAAGTATGGCACCGACTGCAGATTCTGACACTTTAACAGAAGGCAACAAATGATGTAACTAAGGCATGGATGACAGGTGTCAAGTAGGTTGACTCAGGAAGGGTCACAGCTGGGGTACTTAGTGAAGTGATGCCAAGTCCTTGAGTGTATTGTCATCTGGGGATCCAGGGACAGTGCAGAACTATGAATATGACCTGTGAAGGAAAATGCAGCATACTCGAGAACAATATACAGTAACTCCATTGATGGAGTCTGATTTTCCACTGACGAGCGGCACCCCAGTCTGCTTCCTTGGTGTTAGATTGGGGGCATCATCATCATACTAGTGGCACTTCATTCCAAAGCCCTCCTTGTGGTTCAATGTATATGTTAAATAATAGTGGGAGTAAATTCTTGTTGGATACCATATGACAAAAAACCCCAAACATTCCTCCCCCAAGTATTACCTTTTGAGAACACCCTGAGAGGAACAACTGGAATAACTACAAAAAGTGTCCCCAATGAATGCCTTGCCCAGTCACGTAATCCAATGGTACCATGGGCAATGGTATCAAAAATTGACAAGAGGTCTAGGAGGACTAATACAGTTGTGTTCCCTTATCCTACTCCCTTATTGTGTGAGTCAGTTTTGGTCTCAGTCCCCTAACCTCAGCCACAAGCCTGATTGAAATGAGACTGGAAAATCGTCATCGAGGTATATATGATGTGGGCAGCTCTACCTTCTCGGTAGCCAAAAATGGTAGATTTGAGACTGCCCTAGAATATGTCAGGATTTCTAGGTCATGTACCTGCACATTTTGCTACTTAGGCTGCTTTCACATGACCCCTAAAATCTGATGCAAAGCGCTAGCAGATGTGGAGCATAAAATTGTTTTCCCACCAGTAGCGGACTTTTAAAAAAATAAAGTACGACCATGCCCAGTTAAGCACAACCCAGCGCATTTTAGAAATACCTGGTCTCAAGGAGGTAAAATCCTTGTTGCTGTTCCTATGCAGATTTTAAAGCATTGCATGCCTGGCCCTCCTCTGCTTTTTGTTTGTTTTTGTTGGTCCCCCCCCCCGTTTAACAGACAGGAATCCCTAACGGGCTTCCTGTCCTGGAACAATTAACTGCTCCTGACAGTAGGCAGAGGTGAGCCTGCATTTTTTTTCTCCCTTCCCTCACAGCAGACAGAAGCAATAGAATCAGAGTGCGGGAGGGTGGGAACACAGGAACCAGGACAAAACCCACATGATCTCTGGTTGGGGGGATCCGCATTTAATTTGCCAGCGGATTTTCGGGGTCGTGTGAAAGCAGCCTTACTTCCCTTTGTCATGATTTTCCATGATGGTGCACAGGCATTATTGTAATGAAAGCAATTTGATTATTATAAATGTTTTCTGCAACAAAAAGCACCTCCAGGATAAGAAAACTGACAAACCAACCAAACAAAAATACATAAGTAAATCTCAGTAAAAAGATCCAAATATTCTTGAAAGTTTTCATTTCTGTCTTCATGCTCCACTCGTGTCCTATATATAAACAAGGGGCTGTGGATTTTCTTCTTTTCTTGAGTCATTAATGTTAAGTGGTTTTCTTTTCCCATTGCCTTCAATTTTTAATAGTATTTTAATCTTTTCCAGTCATACTCTTCTTCTTTTTGTATGTCAAAAGTACCCGCAAGTTGTTTTAATCTCCAGTAAAAGTTTGTTCTTGGTTTGATTAGACTAATATACAGTAATTATAAACAAAAAATAAGCTCTTGCGCCCTAGAAGTTTACAATCCATATTTCAACTGAGAGAAAGACAAAAGAAGAGAGAAAAGGCGAAAATCAAATACCGTAAATGAAATAGAAAAGGTAACAAAAATGAAAGACTCAACCTGGTCAACGTGGAATGGATATGAACACTCATAGTTATGATTAATTTTGGATTATTATAAATAATAAGGTTTTAAGTTTGGTTACCCCTAAGTTCTAGTGTCAAGTGAAAGAATAAGAATGCAGTGTCTAAACAAACAGCATTAATAGAAGCACAGTACAGTATCCAATATAAAATCATATTTACTGTTAATTTAGCAGCTGCAATATGTAGGGAGTAATTATTGTATTCTACTCAATGCATCACCTGCATAATTAAATTGTAAACTGCCTAGAGAATTCTTTTACTCTGCCCAGGTCAGGTTTTATCTGAGATACTGCATCTATTTTCACACATCATATTTTAAGGATGTTGCCTTCCTCTAGATATACATCAGTTTACCAGTACATATGGCAAGGGGTCTCCTTTGAGGAATATTTGACAAGCAGCTGGTAGTGCTCACACAGATGATGTGTTTGCAATATGGAGGGGTAATGTAAGGGATCGAATATGTTTTTTTTCCAGGTGGGTAAACTCTACAAATATGAACATCCAACTTGGCACTCACTACCACCATAAACTCTACAAATATGAACATCCAACTTGGCACTCACTACCACCATGCATATATTTTAGATCTAACTGTTAAAAAACGAAGTAAATTATACTCAACAATTTATAGGGAATTGTCGGATCACAACACATACCATACATTTGATAGCTCTCATCCTACATTGCTAAAATCTAATGTGCCATATGGTCAGCTTCTAAGAATTAAAAGAAACTGCACCAGAAAGGAGGATTGGGTGGGGCGGGGTGAAATCAAAGCTTCAAAAATGCCTGTTAAGCAATCAGTGCTTCCCTTACCATGTTATAGAAAACAGCTTCACCAAGGCCATGCATTCTGAGTCCACCAACCTCTTTAAAAAACTTAAGAAAGAAGTGGTTCTGAACTTCTGATTAATATAGACAGTTGTCAAGAGACCTCTGATCTCTTTTAAAAGAATACAGAAGATCTTAATCAGAAGTGAGTTTAGGGAAAGGAACAGAGATCCCATTGGCAGGAGATCCCCACCCACTCTAGTGTACATGTTCAATGAGTTTGTGGGTCATCACAGTGGCTAGAGGTGCAACTGGAGAAAATCTAACATTTATAACACCAATGGGTAATATATGCCACAAGATGCTCCTATAACAAGCTCTGTATAGGGTCCTTAAGATACTGTACATACAGGGGAGCATCTTGGAATCAAGAGAAATGAAAGATCAGGAGCCCCTCCGGTCAATCATTTCATGAAAAACAACCATTCCTTAACAGACTTACAGTTATCGATGTGGTCCACACAAGCAATGATAAGCCTCCCCTTAAAAGGGGACATTGATTGGATACTGAGATTGGGTACATTGGCTTCCAAGTGCTTAAATGAAAACATAGACTTTCTTCCTCTCCTTTAGCAGGAGCACTTCCGTAAGCCTTGTAGGCCAGAAGTCTCTGGATTAATCAGTGTGACCCCAAACAACCCCAAGAGAAATGAAAGATCAGGAGGGGTAAGGCAACATCCATAGTGTGACCCCAAACAACCCCTGGGGTAAGGCAACATCCATATCCATAAACAGGGGACCTCCCCCCCACTGTGTCATAGGTAATCTATTGGAGGTGGGTACCGATCAGAAGACAAGGGAGAAATTAACAGTACGTATAAAATACATGGGGATGTGGGTAGCGCTGCAGGTTAAATTGCTGAGCTGCTGGGCTTGTCACTTGAAAGTTTGGTAGTTCGAATCTCCGCCACAGGGTGAACTCTTGCTGCTTGTCCCAGTTCCTGCCAATCTATCAGCTTAAAAGCATGTAAAAATGTGAGTAGATAAATAGCACCACTTTGGTGGGAAAGCAAGTGTTCTGTGCACCTGCGTACTTAGTCATGTTGGCCACATGACCACAGAAAGATGTCTACAGACAAATGACAGCTCTTTGGCTTATAAACGTACAGTAGATGAGCACCAGCCCCTCAACTTAATTGTCAGGGGGAACCTTTACCTGTACTTTATAAAATACATGGCTACATTTGTCAATTAAATGTGATTAATTGTATGCTTGATGAATATTCTCTTTGTGAATAATGTGTGTTCAAGTTTCAGATGGTCATATGCATTGAAATGCAGAGGTACAGTATTAAGGATGCAAAAGTGTTAATGTGTTTGTCCTCTTTTGTTTTTGTTTGATTGACTCTGTTTTCTTTGTTTAGCCCCCAAAGGCCATAAATTCAGGATCAAACACATTGGGCAATTTTGAATGGAAATAAAGTGTCTATTTTTTTCACGTGCAGACACTACAGGTTTCTCCTACACCAGTGGTTCCCAACCTGGGGGTCGGGACCACTTTGGGGTCGGGATGACCATTTCACAGGGGTCGCCATGAGCCAGTGAAGAAAAATGGCTTGGGTCTGGAGGAGGAGGACGGAGGAAGGGGGGGAAAGAGTGAGTTGCAGCTTAATAGGTTGGAGGGGATGTCAGTCAATGGCACCAGAGGATGCAATTGGCTGAGGGTGCCTGTAGTGGCCTGCCAAAGGGGGCTTGTGGCCTCTTCCAAGCAGTGCAAAGGGTAATCACAGCATGAGGAACTGTATTAAAGGGTTGTGGAATTAGGAAGTTTGGGAACCACTGTCCTACACAATCATGTTTGTTGGCAGCAGCAGTTCCTTTTGTTTTAGTTTTTGGAGAAAATTAAGGGAGACATGGTGATGTTTTTTCAAGTACTGTATCTGAAGTACTGCCATATAGACAACAGGGGAGACTTGTTCTCTGGGGGAGGAACTGCAAGGAAGCAGAATCTGGCTGAGTGCTAGGAGACGCTTTCCCGTAAGAAAAACTACTAAGACCATGTGATGAACAGAACACCCCAGGACGAGGTGGGCTGATCTCACTTAGAAGTATTTAAGTAAACACTTGATGGCCATTTGTCATAGATACAAATACTTGCATCTTGCATTGCAGATCCCGTACTGAGTAAAAAAACTGGAGTAAATGGCTTCCAGAATGCCAAAAGTAGGATTTTCAATCTGACTTGAATGTTTACAAGAAAAAAATATAAATTGCTGTAGTCAATGGAGAGTAAGCAATGTTTATTAGTGCCTGATTGCTGACCTTAAAACAAAGCATTTACTTTTTCTCATTTGCTTTATTTGGACGGCTGCCTTTTGGAAAAAAGTAATGAACACCTTTTAATACTTTTTTTTTTTTAAAAAAAGAAGCCCTCTTTCACCAAGTTTATTAACTTTCAAAATTGCTCTCTTCCTTTTCTTCAGGATGACACTCCTGAAAAGAACTTGTGCCTAACAAAATCTATTTCTACACTCATATAACTACCTATCTTCGTCCTTATGTTCCTAAGGTATTGGTACTCACACACCTTTCATTTATGATAGAACACTCTTGAAGCACCATGGTTGTGGCAACCAAAAACCAGAATTCAAAATTCATTTGTTTCTGCTCAATGGTCATCCCAAACAACTCACCAAATGTACTTTCTTCATGGCAAGGAACATGCCAGACATAAAGTCTGAATCCATGACTCAATTAATACAAACAAACAAATCACTCATGGGCTATAGCAAATAAGTGTTTCCAAAAAACATGCCATTCTATGCCCCTTTAGGAATCAAACTCAAATGTATAACTTGGTACTATTATCAGTAAGTCCATCTTTTCATATACCCATCTCTGTGTTCTTGTTACACTGAAAGATACTGAGCATCACGTAGGAAGAAAGGGGTGTGAAGTACCTTACCTGCAAGTCTCTGAAGATAAACCAGATTACAGTAAATACACTATGGAATGCCATCTCTATAAGCAGCAAAGAAGTAACAAGTCCCAGGCCTGGTTTGTTTGTTTGTTTGATGGCAGCTGCTTGATTCTTCTGGCACAAAAAAGGAACTGGTTCCAGTTCAACAACATGACATGCACAACTACATTATCATCGCTACAGAATGTATCTACGAGAGCAGAATGTATCTACGAGAGCAATGGTTGCTATAAGACACATTGGATCTATTATGCTGTAATAGCATTGGTTTGTCATTACTGGAAGCTACCTATGAATAACATGCAGTAGATGATAAGTAACTATTCTAATGTTGGACAGTAGCAGATAGTAGAAAACATCACTAAGAATACATGTACAATTTTAATTACCAAGCTCAACTTTGTATTACAGAGTTATGAATATTGGAATTTGCAAATTTAAATTTTCAAAGAGAAGAACTTAGATGCGTATTCAGCTGTATTTGTTATCACTATCTAAGCCTCTATATTGGAAAGAATCTGGCTGCAGAGCCATGGGTCTGGCTTCCTGGGAGAACAGCTAACCTGAAAAAGCCTTGGACAAGCTGCACAATCCCTTCAGAAGAAAACATTACACCATTTCTGAGCACTCTCCCTAGAAAACCTTGCAAAGGGCCATTGTAAGTCAGAACTGACTTGATGGTGAGCCAAAAAAAAGGGGGGGTGGATATAATTCAAATAAGTGTGTTCTATCACAAATGAAAGGTAAGCTGTGCAAGAGGTTCATTCCCAGAAATAAGAATGTTTGTTTTTACTTATATGCTGCTTTTCTCCGGGTAAGCAGTCATCTTATTAAACACTGATGCAGCACTAACATTAGCCTGTAAACTGGATACAAAAACCATGGGAATCTGTTGGTGTAAGAATGCTTATTGGTAATCAAGTGGAATAAAACCTGACTGCACAACAGGAAGAGAAGCGGAGGTATCTAAATAAGACATACAATATCGTCCAGTTACATTGACCCCGTGCCCTACTTCACAAGGTCAAATGAGACCTACTGCAACATGAAAAGGATCTAGCATGCTGTTATGTTTTCCCTCTGCTTTACTGTGGTGATGACTACATTTTCATGTTCCTTGTAGGCTGCTTGTGCATATTACATAAATTCCAATTACTACTTTCCTCATGTGCTATGGACTCTGTAAGCTTAATTATAAAAGTTCTTTCATCCTCAATGCTCTTTTAAAAGTAAGTGCACAGAATTGCATGAATCCACCTTCAAAGACAGCCGAGAAGCAAAATTTAACATTGTCCTCACATTCTCTGATAGTGAAATCAGCTGGTGATCATTTTAGGATGATCATATCATAACCAAAGCAGAGATGTTTGAGTGAAAGAAAAGGAAAACAAAGCAAACACCAAAACAAAAAGAAACCAAGGAGTAAAGTTTGCAGTAAGGAACTATAATATTCTAAAATGCATACAGTGGCTGGATAATGAAGAATGTTTATGGCAGAGTTAAAACAATCTAGGGAGGCAGTGGAATAGTAGTAATATAATAACAAGTTGATCCTATCTAATAGCAAAACCTTTCCCGAGTTTCCTAGGTAAAGAAAGATGCCCAAGATTACTTAGGTTGGCTCTTTTCTACAAGGGACAGAAGGAAATTGAACTCACGATCCAAGAGCTCGTTTTCTGGAACTATCCAGCCAGGGGTTGGATGCAGTCTCCTTTGTGGGCCTGACTAGATACCTAGAATCTTTACTGTAAGTACTCATCTATGTTGTTGTTGTTCAGTCGTTCAGTCGTGTCCGACTCTTTGTGACCCCATGGACCAGAGCTCGCCAGGCCTTCCTATCTTCCATTGCCTCCCTAGATTGTTTTTCCTCTTCCTGGGGTAGGAAGTGGCAAGCCACCCTAGTATCCCTGCCAAGAAAATTCCATGGACAGAAACAAAAAAACTCATCTATACCATACATTTTCTTGGAGTTCTCAGTTGTGGCCTACTATTAGCAGTGCATTGTTAGTGGGTTTAACAATACACTGAAGGGAAACTGCACTTTAATGTGTGAAGTTCAAGCTCACCTCTCTGTTTACTCATGAAACTTTCTGACGTGCTTTGAGCATTCCCCCCCCCCCCGTCTATATCAAGTTTACCACATAAACTGTGATGAAGCGGGATGTATACCAATTTTGCACATGAAAGAATACAACAGATGATAATCACAGAATGAACATTTACCACTATACTGATAAATTCTTCCACAGCAGCTTTCATTGAATACACGATCAAAAGGGAAAGTGCTAGATTTGGACCAGAATCCACTTCTTCAGTGAGTCCATTTACTATTGAATGCCAAATGCAGTGGCCTGAATCCAACTGGCAATCCTGAGCAGACCTGTCAAATCAATGGAATCTACAAAATATTGACACACCATTCAGGATTTTATTCAGTAGTTCTATTTTAGTTGGGATCAGCAAATGGATTTGGGTCAATCTATAAACCCTGGACTTTTTTTTTTTTTGGGTTAACTGTCATTAATGGAGTATGATGTTCTTCCAAGCAAAGTAAGAGCTTGGTAGTAAGGGACAGGAAGAAAAATTGCTGATCAAGAGAGGAATTTACACATAGCCATTGCTCCTATAACTCCTTATGTGAGACCGTTCCCCTGAATTTAATTGACTAAGGAGAAAAGAACAGAGTAAGGTATGGAGATTTAACCGGAATTCCTATTCAGAGACTACGGGAGCAGTTTTATGCATTTCAGGCAATTTGAAGGCTAAATCAACAGAGCTGCTTGCCTTGAATAGGGCAAACCTCAGGACTTGAGTGGCAGAGTAAAGGGAAAGGAAAACATCTGGAATGTTTCAGTAGAAGGAACTGGAATGTTCGAGGAGGGGTGAGAGACCAAACTTTCCCCAAGCCAATCAGCATGTTTGCCAATCATTTTTTTTGGGGGGGGGGAGTACAGTAAGGCACATCCAGCAGAGGTAAATTTTCACTAAGGCAATGATGTCAGAGTAATGGTGTTCTTTAAGGAAATACTTTTACTTTTGTATATACTGTATTTGTCTCAAACTGCTGCTGGTTGGAAACGACACTGTAGGCAGCTGGTTGGCTCAGCAGTCAGATGGCACAGAAGAGCTTCGTATGTTCAAAAATGCTTTCGTTTCAAACACAGAAAGTATACATGAAGATGATAAGATGGGCCGAAAACACAGAACACGACTAGTGCAACACATTATCTGCACAGCAGTGGCATTTGCAAAATAAAAAAAGACTTGAAAACGTAACATATAACCAAATGTTATTTAATATTTTAAAAAGTAACACAATCCAAAATGGATATTTCACACAACACTACATAAACAACATGAACACAATATTACCATATGGAGGGACTTTCAAATATAGACTTACAAAAATCCCTGTCCTTTTTTTCCTTTTAAGTTATTATACTAAGCATGACAAGTTATCATCATTTACAATATGGTACACTGACACAATAAAAACCATGTCACAAATGTGCTGTTATAAATCAGTAACGTTAAGGGAAGACATTTCATGAACTGTAATTATTTCATATGAAATACTATACAATATAAACATTACATCCAGCTTGGATGACCTTTACAGCAACCAGAGACCAAGTAATTTTAATTTTTTTCAGTGCAAACACATTTATACAAGGCAGTCTTGGTTGCAAAACTCCCTTCTAGCATACAGTAAGTCCCACTTGCATTATTTAACTCATTTAAACCTAATGCAACAGTCACATTCAGTCACTCACAGAAGGTTACCTGCAGAATTATGATCCCTTTGAACATAAGTCTCTTGTTCATACAGAAGTTAACATCTGTGTGAATTACTTGATGGGCCCTATTCAGATTTTTTACGCTCACAGGTAGGTGTTGATGTATTTTAATTTGTATATATATTTGCTACAACCAGTAGTCAGGGTATTGTTTTGTATGATGTAGTAGCATCAAGGGGTGTATGTGGGTATGTTTTTCACGGAGTAAACTTTGTTTGCTTAAAGTTACTTAAGGTACCTTTTATGACCCAGAACATCTCATAGAGGAGGCACTCTGTGAGTTTATGAAGTGTTTATATGTCATATACTTAGTATGATGGGAGTCTGGCATTGAAATTATGACATACAAGGGTTCAGTACTTTGGCTGTATCATGACACTTGTTCTGCTCCTAGACCAATTTCCATCTGCCACTTATTAGACAGTCAAAAACAAACTGCAACCCTCTCCAACAATAAAATCGTCCTGTATAGTATACATATGGTGCTGTAATGGCTTTTGCTTGATTTAATTCTGGAGGTATAAACATTGATGTTATTTGCCACTATATTTATATTTATTCTCCGTATAAAATCTAATAGTCTTAACTAAATAAGATCACGAGAAGGTAACCCATTTAGTCTACAGCTATACTATACAGGGGCTCTTTATGCCTCATCCCTGCAGATACCACCATGAAGATGGGGCATGGCTTTTTTTTTTAACCAAGCACATGACATCTAAGCTCCTGTCCTTGACAAAACAAGACAGGAAGCAATATTGTGAGTGAAGGGCCTGGCATGCCACATCTCTCTTCTCTCCCATACCTTGCACTGTATTTACGAAATATACATCACAAAAACACTTCCATGGACTCTCTCTGTTAAGATGATCTGGGATAATTTTTAAAACATTCTTAATATACCTATACCACTCATGATGAAACATTAGGGGGAAAAACACCCCAAACCCAAAGATACTCAAATAATTTTAAAACAGCGAGGCTTAACCTTTTCAGCTCTTTTCGGTTAAATTAAGCATGATTTTGCACCAATAGAAGTAGATTTAGAAGGATAGTATATACCAGCATCATGTCATATCTCACCATATTTCATCAAACCCATTTTCCAAATCCAGTGATATAGCACCTAGTTTGTGATTATGCAGCAATGCAAGCTCAAAGGCCATCTGTGTGTGCTCTCAATGGTGCCATGATGGTCACCTGTTAGGCAAAAGGAGGATGCCTAGATTGTCTCATGTGCAGAAAAAGAGTATGGTACTGTGGAAGTGCTGCCTACAGTACAAACCAAATAATCTGGACTGGTACGATTATCAGCAATGTAAGGGCTGGAAGTGGACATTTTAAAAAGTGGTTGACAAAACGAATTGGAAGGATTTTGATGATATAACAATACTTTCTGGAAGAATTGGAAGGAGTGTAAACTACAGTACACTCTAATATACTGAATGTCTCAATTTGACATTAGGAAAAGCCCTGTGTAAAATGTTCTTTAAAAAAGTTTTTTTTTCCTGGTTCTTTTCACGAATGGGAATCTAGTTATGTTGTTGGAAGCTAAGCATGTGGGGACTGTAATAAGAACCACTGCAAGACTTCAGAATTACTTCTATTCTTTAATAGCTTCTGATACTTAACTTGGTGAAGTTGTGAGATCCTCAAGCAAAAGGCACAATATTAGTGCAACATATTACAGCTCTATCATGAACTGTGCTTTATACCAAAAATTACTCCCTTTGCAGAAAGGGAAAAGTGGCTGGCACTGCCCCTGGCTGACAGCTATTGCTGGTGATGTACTGAGGGCAAGAATGCTTTATAATCATGCAGCTGTTTCATAGTCATCTGCTTTTTACATTAGGGGCTGCAAGCATCCCATGTGATCATGACAACACAATACAAGTGGAATTTATATCTGACTCTGTAGTCAGCATTTTTTGAATCTCTCCAAAGAGAGATTGGAAAATGCACCATGTGAAATCTCAGAACTTCAGAATTGTTCTCCATAGGACTACCAGTGGTCAGGTCCCATGCACTGTCTCTGGTCTCGTCTTTCCCAGTCCTTCTCCTGAGCCTAGGAGAAGCAAGAGAAATGTGCATAATTCACTAAAGAAGGCTTTTCTTGGTGCAAAATCTAGATTATTCTGCTGCAGGATTTGGATATTTTTAGGCACAAGATAATCATGGCCATAAGTATGGTAATGTCAGTAGCATTTTAATCAATTGAAAAGTTTCTTACAACCATACATAATTTGTTCCATATGATCTTCCAATCCTGTTTTTCTCATTTCCATGAACAATGATGGCATGACTTATTGTCAATACAATATAGTGTAAAATATATCTTATACTTCTATAAAAATTACAGCATGATGGGGCAGGTGTGATTCAGTACTCTTCATCGTCCCCTTAATGTGCTTCCACAATTAGCTTCTTACCTGCTCCTCATTAAAAAAAAACAAATAAAAATTTAAAGGAAGGAAATTTCTACATCTTATTTGGTGGTTCTGTCAATGCTACGACTTGCAGAATCTCATGCTATTTATTTGAGTGTGACAAAGACTGGACTTCGTATTATTCAGTCCCCAAGATGCACAAGTCTGAGAAAAAGAAGAGCGTTATCACACCAGTGGCTCATTTTCAGGTAGATAACACAAATATTTAAGCTAAACTCTGGCATGATATGTTGCCATAACTGAAGGCGGAATAGGGCCCAAAGTGTGTAAAATGGAGGCAGTTAAAATGCCTGGTGTGTCTTCTGCTAAGCCCCAAACTGCCAATCATATTCCATATACTGTATATATTAACAGGCTTCTAAATTACAAGCAACACTTGACTTTCTATCTGGTAGAAACTTCAGCAGAAATGGAAAGACAAAGGACAATTACAACCCCCCTCTTCTTTATCTAAAAGATTCTATGACCTTTGTATAAAACCTCATACTACTAAAGCCAAAAAGCCAATTGAATACAGTAACAGGAAATCATGGCAATGAAAAATGACTTCATACACAAGCACCGACACACAAGAGAACATCATGGCCTTTTTCTTCGTAAAGTTTTTAACATTGCTCCTAATAATATCCTTTTAAAAACATGTTGCTGCATTTCATCAAATTCATGGAGGTAGTTATATGTGTAAAAAAAGTTTTACCATAAAAGTAACATGTTGTATTATAATAATACATATCAAGTGTGCAAAATGCCGACAGATTTGTGTTGACCCTTTAAAGTTGAACACAACATAGAGATTCAACGCATTCTGGTTTTGTAAACCTTTCAGTTGATAGGTTATAAGAATGATAGATGATAACCCTGTAATTAATACAAGGTGATCATGATTTCATCACATGATAACAGTGACAGAAACACTCAAGCTCCATTTCTCTGGGTCAGAGATGAAAAAATGTACTTTTGTAGACTACAACTCCCAGAATATCCTAGAGTAGTGATGACAAACCTTTTAGAGACTGAGTGCCTGAACTGTGATTCAGAACCCACTAATTTTTAGCAAAGTGCCAACACAGCAATTTAACTTGAATGCAGGTGGCTGTGAAAGGGGCGATGTCGGGTGCCCACAGAAAGGGCTCCGAGTGCCACCTTTGGCACCCGTGCCATAAGTTTGCCAACACTGTCCTAGAGCAATCACAGCCACTTTTGTTGTCTTGTGAATACTGGGAGTTGTAGACAAAGTGAAAACCCTTTACCATCTCTTCTGTGGGTATATATTTAAAATCTCACAATGGGCTTCTCCTATGCTTCTTTTTAATTTTTCTTCTAAATTATCTGCTTCAAGAGTCACATTAATACTAATAAAATGTAAAACATATTTATGGCCAATAAATATGCCAACATTAACAGGGCCTTTTTAAAGCTTGTCTTTGGGAACTTTTCTATGGCAGCTGAGGGAATGACACTGGAATGATGTGTTTCATATAACTGTTATACATATAAAATGTATTGATTTTAACAAAAGAAAAGTACTTCCCATACATGGCAATACTTTCCTCATTCACATTTTAATACTGTATTTTAAATTTTGCTTTCACCTATAATTTCAGATATCATTTCAGCAATTTTATTTAGAGAACTGGTAAGTACCATAAATATCACAGCATGCGTCAGATTTTTTAAAATCACTGCAACTATCCTTTTATAGCAATTTCCTCCCTGAAACCTAATGGCTCTGGAGTCTGGAAGCATGAAATACTTCCAGAGTTACATATGTAAGCAATACGATTGGTTGGGTAATGCATTTCTAGATCATTACAACATAGCTTGAAAGGCAGGAAGCCAACTGATGACCCAAGCAGCAAATAATCCCCATTAAATGCACTGAGTCTGAAATTGGTGCTCATAGCAAACATAATGTGTGTGTGTGGTAATTAACAAAACATCTAGACCGGTTTCTTTCGTAACTGATCTAGACCTAATGGTTGCAACTCAAATCTTCCCAGAACTCAAGCTCAATATGCACAACAGGATTACATGTGTTGATTGCTCCCCAACATTTAAGGTAATGGATCCTGTTTGTTCAAAATGTCAACACATATGTCTTGAGTCCCTGCATATGTACCAGAGCTCCTACATTTGAAAGTAATAACCTATTCAAGTGTAAATTGAAACCAATTGTATCCAGCATTTATAAAGCTATCTCATAAGCACCTGAAAGCTGTTTAAACTGGTTTAAGATAAGAGTGCACCTTCAGAAGACAACACAGAATACAAGTGAAGCTTGAAAAGGTTATACAAATTGTCACCAATACCTGATGAAAATACTGTCTTTAATGGTATGCTTGTCATATCACCTGGATGTCAACAAAAGACAGATCGTGTAAATGTCAATGCATACAGCAATTTACACTGCTTCTGATTTTTCTTATTGTATTCATATTTCAACTAATATCACCACTATGCTTGTTTGAAAGCAAATTTTCTGCAATATGATGTTGCATAAACCAGTGTTTTTCAACTTTTTTTGGGCAAAGGCACACTTGTTTCATGAAAAAAATCACGAGGCACACCACCATTAGAAAATGTTAAAAAATTTAACTCTGTGCCTTTTGGTGACTCGAGTCGCGACGTCTTCTTCTCTCCGCTGCTGCGCACACTGTGCTCGGGCGGGAAGGAAGTCGGAAGATGATGTCCTACTGTGATAGGTCCAGGCTGGAGTCTTGACCAATCACAGCCCGGACATCAGAAAAGTGGAGGGTGTCCCCCTGAGGAGCGCCAATCGGCGCCCCTGCTGGCCGAGGGTGGGGTCAAAAACCCCACTCCTTCATACCCAGGACACAGTCCGGCGCCCACCTAGTGGGCGAAAATTCGACATTTTTTTAAAAATCTTTCGAATTTTTCAAATTTTCCAATGGCACACCAGGCAACATCTCGCGGCACACTAGTGTGCCGCGGAACAGTGGTTGAAAAACACTGGCATAAACAACTGACAGCAGAATTTGGCCCTTTATAGTTTTCAAGTTTGCTCTTGAACTTGTGGATCATTCTAAACATCAATCTAGAATAATTTTATTATTAATAAATTACTTTGGATTAGCAGTTTCAGGACATACACGTTAGCTATAATAAACCTGTGGATATAGAACTTCTGCTATCAACTTTGTGAGAATCACAAAAGAGATAAAGTAGTGTCTTTTATTGAACTAGCCTTTGCTGATGAAAAACTTAGCAAGCTTTTTGTACATTACTGAATTTGTTCATCATTTTCTCTCAGATTACAAATAATCTTTCTGTTAACAATATTTCTGGACAATTTGAATTCATATTAATGTTTTTTTTAAACTAAGTATTTCCATACCATGCTGACTCACAAAGAAATGTAATTCAATAAAAGGCCTGAAGTTTATTAGTCTCTACATCTGTTCGCTAGTTTCAACAGCCTAATTTAGGCACTCTAAACACTACATAAAATAGAAATATAATATGTCCTTCCATAGAAAGAAATCAACTCTTCAGGCCATTATTCATCATTTGTATCACAAAGAGCTTTCGTGTTCTTTGTTCAAACAAATTATTTTGATAATAATAATAATTTGGAGTAATAGCTGGAATGATACATTAAAGTGACTACCTAACTTGAGCTACACGGACATAAAACTGTTATCTTTTCTATCACTTAGTGATGTCCCTCAATCAAAGTTAGTCTTTTCCTTCCTCATCTTCAAATTGTACATCCCTGCTTGCAACTAGGGGAAATTAAGAAATGTTTTAAGTAAATATCTTATATATTGGGAAAAATCAAATAAAGTAAAAATAGATAACATTTCCATTATCTCCCACCTTTCCCCACATCTTTAAAACATGATCTCTTTTGACTGACTTTTGCTATGGATTCTTGCAAGATCATGTCATGAAGACTCACAGTGAAAATGACAGATGTATAAATAATTCACAGGTAGAGCTGAGGTCTTTCCTATTCTCATTTGGCATTGTTTTCCCTCAAGGTGACCCTAAGTTGTTTACTTTCAATGAAGGCTCAGCTTATAAAGGAAAAGAACCACCTCTGTGGCAAATCGTTTAATCAGTGGTAGGGGACATCACATATCTGTGGCATTTTAAAATGAAGTTGGCAACTGCATGACATTGAAAATGCAGATTACACTTACAGTGTCTAGACTTTTCATATACGTGCTCAGTCACGATTAAGTGAAGCAAAAGTGTACATATTATCCCTACTGCTATTCTGTTGCTACAGAGCCGCAAAATGTGAAAAGCAATACCTTGAAATAAAGATTTCTTTGTTGCCCCTAGCCTATGTAGTAGCACAGTTTACGCAGATAAAAAACTGTGCACTTGAGATGCCTGTTTGTTTGTTTTTCCCTCCCAAAGACGTAAACATAGGTCCCAGTGTCGTAAACTTTACTGTATAGGATGAGACAGAAGATCTGAGGCAGAAGCATTATCAAACACTTGTGACAGAAGCTTGCAGGCAATTAGCAGGTTTCTGCAATTTTTCAGTTTCACTTGTTGGCGGGTCAGCAGTTGCTCGAAAGCTGAACACTGGACCTGCTCCACCATGCGCAGGACTGAGGGCTGGGTTCTGACGTCTGTTGCTTTCAACAATGCTCGAAGTGTTGGAAGCTAAACTCTCACGCGTACTAAACAGAGACAAAAACAAATATGTAGATACATTAAGGACATGCCAGGAGAACAAGAGAATGGAAAGCCATATAATGTATCTTCTCCATATGAACATGATTCTATCAACAAAACCCCTTAGTATGACTAACAATTAACAAATACCTGTCTCACAGACTGTGAATTCCATTCATGTGCTGAAAACATGTTGGATTTAGTACTAAGAGAAAAGATTAGCAGGATGTAACCAAATCCCAAAAAATTTAGTTTTTTTTAATTTTTTTAAATGCATGGCTTTTGTTCTTATGGGTTTAAATAGGGTTCAAAGTATATAAGCAATGTCACACCATCAGAAGGGACTCAACATTCACCCAAGGAATGGAATTCGCTCATTTGTGAATTCACACCTTGCCCACTCCCCAGCATCAACAGGTTTAAAATATATAAAACAACTAAATACAAGCTATTTATTGAATGGGCATTGTTTTGGTTGTAAAAACCCAACATGTTTAGTGCAAATACAGTGGACCCTCATAGAACAAATGGTTTGTATAACATAAAATCTGTACAACATAAAAACTTCCAGACATAGGGAAAATTTGCTTAACAGAATCGCATATGGGGCAAATCTGTACAACATAAAAATGGTCGCAATTAGGAATTACTCTGTTTTCAATGCATTCCTATGGAAATTTGTATAAAGGAAAATTTGCTTAACATAATTTCATTTGAAATGAATTAATTCCTTTGTACAAGGTACCACTGTATCTGCTATGTTGACTGTGTTCCTTTGATCTGCAACATAAATATTTCGATGCTAGTCTCCTTTTTAGAAAAAAGCAGAGCATACTCTAGTGTTAATTATTATTAAGAGTAACATGAGCACTTAAACTACTCAGAAATGAAGAAGCCTTTTATACTAAATCCATGTTGCATTCCAGACCGTTGCATTCAAGACCAGGGTCACCCAGGATCAGCTGCGTGGTTGGCATGCCTGATTTAAGATACGAGAATTCCCAGTGAATCACAGGCTATGCTGACATTAGCACCTATTTCTTCTTACAACACATACAGAACATTTCAGGGTAGACATGAAAAAGTCTTTAAAGCTCTGGAAACGAAAACAGAGTGAAACTGTATCTTGTCTACAAATATATTAGACATACTGTAGATTCTACCAGTATTTTACATGTTTGTTCAAACCATGCACGGCCAGTGACAGCAAATGATGTTGAATAATAAAATGGAGACAGAAATATTTTGGACATTTATATCTCATAGGAAATTGCCTGGTTAATTCCATACTAAATGATTTCTAGACAGCTAATTACTTTGCTACAAATGGATTTGTGCTAGCAGTTTCCATTTATGCCATCATTCTGTAATGACAATTACAGGTTGGTGGTAGCAGAATATCACAATGCCCATGAGCAACAAAAGTTAGAATTAATTACCTGGCTTACTTCTCATTGAATATGTACAGTCCATATGACAGTACAAATTATTGGCTGGATCTTACAACAGCTGTATAACTTCTGGTGTTGAAAACCAATGCTGACTAAACCATAACCCAACCCAGAATTTTTCTCACCCTTCTCCTTTTATTGGTACTGCTTGAAAGTACCCAGCACTCTTCAGGGATCTCAAAACATAACAACTCTATGGGATCAAACTGAAACATTGTTGTCAAACACGTAAAATACACTTCCTTCCAATGTTCCACATTTCTTTGGCAATATTTGCCTATTTGCTGTCATTGGCAAATTGCCCATTGCTTTCAAACAAAAACTAATTATGAATGCATGTTTACAATGAGAGCCAATGCCATCTCATATTATATTAGGATATTATATAAAAAACAACAAACTCTGTCCCACAAAACTCAGATATCATTTTTATTACAACTGCAAACACACACATATAACTGTGTAAGCTTAAGTGTAATGTGGTATAAAAGAAGAAACTGCATCAAACTGGAGTAGAAATCTAAATTCATTTTAATAAATGTTGAGTGTGTGTGTGTGTGTGTGTGTGTGTGTTGTGTCATTATAGTCATGACCGACTCTTTGTGACTCCATGTCCATGGAGTTTTCTTGGCAGGAATACTGGAGTGGCTTGCCAGTTCCTACTCCATATTAGTCTAAAATCAGAAAAAAAACTTGATTCATTATAGGCACCTGATTCTCTCAAACTATGACTTGGACTTCATAAACCCTATCTAATGCTTTCTCATTGCTTCTTGTTTGGCATAAACCATTATATGTATTGATGTGATGTTCTAATTAGGGGATTTGTGCATGTGCCACAACCCAGAACCCTTAAATCAGTTTCTGTTCGTATGAAATCGTTTCACCATGGTTTGCTCACCCAATTCTGGTACCATAGACTAAGCACAAGACTGAGAAGAGAGAGTAAGTGGAATTGCAGTTTGCCCAGTCCATGGAGGAACATCTGCAGTGAGCTAGTCTTTATAGCTGGAATACCTTCTCCATGCATGTAACGGAAATGTATGCATACAACATGATAATGTGCTCACCAAAAAAAAAAAAAAAAAACCCAACAACTTTTAAAAGGATAAGTAATCTACAGAGAGACTTTGGAAACATCTGAGAACTTGTCTGTGCTGTTGAAGAACAAGGAGAAGAGTGACTGTCAGGAGAGAGATGAAAAGGCATTTGTTTGAGGTCAAGAGGGCAGGTTGAGAAGAAGAGATTGAATTTAGATAAGAGGACCTTCAGAAAGGGAAGAAGACCTGCCTCTTACATTCCAAAATATTGATTAGCAAGTTCACAAATACATGAAGAAACACTGATTGAGGCAGTCAAACAAAAAGCCTCTCTCTCTATATGGGAATAAGCAGTCATTAGTACTCAGTAATTTCTTCATGTTTATCTCCCACACTATGTGAAACAGGCAAGATGCAAGTTAGAACACCTTCACGTCTTAAAGGCAGTTTAGCTAATGAGCCACAATAATAAAATCCTCATCTTTGCCTGATCTCTGAAAAATTAGAAATGGAGTACTGTACTGTATAAGAAATGTTAATTTCAGAAAACAGAAGTGCAGCTCTGTTGGAGATGACCAGATGACAAAGGCAACAGTGAATCCTACAGAGAAAAGCTAGCAGAAAGAGACCTTGGCAAAATAATCTAGCCCTCCCTAGTATAGATGACTTGGAAAGCTGAATGTTATTGTCCATTGCACAGTAACATTCTGGTCAAGATAATTCAGTGTATCAGGCTAAAGCCCACTTATTCAGCTGCATGGAATGCAGCCTCTGTTGAGAGAAATGTAAAACAAACATGTCCATTGGGACTATATTCTATTCATGGTGCAGTGGTTAAATGCCTGTACTGCAGGTAAAACTGTGCTCACAACCTAGGGTTCAATCCCAGGTAGCAGGCTCAAGGTTCACTCAGCCTTCCATCCTTCCAAGGTTGGTAAAATGAGTACCCAGCTTGCTGGGGGAGGGAGGGGCAATGTGTAGCCTGCATAGTGTAATTAAAACTGTAAACTGCCCAGAGACTACTTCAAGTGGTATGTGGCCATATATAAGCAGAACACATCTTCTTCTCGGGCACTCTAAAAGTATGCAGCTTTCCCAAGAAGCACAGCAGGGAACTGAGCTCCTGGTCTCTAGTTCCACAGCCAGATACAGTCACCCCCGCCATTTCGCGGTTCAGGTACTGCGGTCCCACTATATTGCGGGATCGCAGTACCTGCGCCTTGGGGCCGTGCCGGGGGGGCAGCGGGGGGGCAATCACATCGCCCCGCACCCCCCCAAGAAGCCTCGGAGCCGCATGGGGGGCGTGGGGGGCAATCACATGCCCCGTGCGCACCCCCCTACGAGAAGCCTCGGAGCCGCGCGGGGGGCAGCAGGGAGCGATCGCATCGTATCGCCCCGCGCCGCCCCCTGGGCCCGTCCGAGAAGCCTCGGAGCTACGTGGGGGGCGGCGGGGAGCGATCGCATCACCCCACCCCGCCCCCAGGCCCCACCCGCCCCACTTCCGCATATCGCAGATTTTCAAGCATTGCGGGTCGGGTGGGTCCCTAACCCCTGCGATAGGCGGGGGGGGGGTTTACTGTACCTAACTTACTGAGCTATCCTGCCAGACCAGCACAACTATGCAATTTTCTGAGGGAAAATGGATAAAATATGCTGAGACAATTTAAGAGACGGGGGGGGGGTTAACTGGAACAGCCATTATTGTTGAACTGATCTACATATTGGAGATCTATAAATTCATGAGCAAAACGAGCCACCCAAACACTCCTGAAGACTTGATATTTTCAAAAGAAAATGCAAAATGTACAATCTACCAAAACTTGAGTATAGTGAATCCCCTAATGCAAATGTTGAAAAGGAAGGAAACATCTTTTAAGTTTCCTAAATATTGTTCAAATAAAGCAGATTTGGGGCATTTGAAGTAATAACTTATAAAATCTATAAACATGAAAAAGGGGGAGAAATGCATCCTTATATTTGGGTTCATTCTTACTACATAGCTTTGCCTGTCTCTTGCAGATGCTGCTTGAAGTTTATCACAATCAAAGACAGCTTCTGGATTGACTGACAAGTTATTACTATGACAATAGAACAAAAATAATAATTTTACATTCCAGGGAACTAAGGGATTATGAACTAAAATGCTTTAAAAATACAGCCTTCCACTTACATCATGCACAGAGCATTGGAGAAATTAGCTCCAGGGCGTATGCAAAGCGGAAACAAATATGATATTACAAAGAGAACACAATTAGGAGATGCTAATCACTCAAGGTTGATTCTGAATTTTAAGATCACAGCAGCTCTTTCTTTTTCAGGGGAACCCAAAGGACAAATGGCTGTTATAAACTCTTTCCCTTTGTTCTTGTACCTCCAAGAAGGAAGACTGCCTGCAGCATAGTGAAACTTCTAATGAAGAGGATACACCTCCAACTTAGTGTTTCTTAGACCACAGGGGCACAGGTCAAACTTATGTTGTGATTTGAAATTCTCAATACAGGCCAACACAACCATTCCTAGAATGCCTCAGGGCATGGTCAGGAAGGGCAAACTGCTCCTCCTCTGCCTCATTCAACCATCCTTGACTATGAATCCTACCCGGTATCTGTCCAGGTGTTCCTTTTGTATGTTTATATTTCATGCTGCTTACTTCAAGTTAAGGATGAATAGGACTAAGCACAACGTAGCTTTAGTAACCTCTTGGGTGAGCTCAACTGCTGTTACAGTCATATTTTTTCCACATTTCATCATTTTTGAAGGCTTTGGACTTATACTACCTAAGAGGTCTCAATTACTTTTGTTCAGTTTTGCCTGATCATTTCAGAGGGGGTTAGGACTCTCCTGTACAATAGGACTCCCATATCCACTGGGAATTGGTTCCAAGTCCCAGTGGATACTGAAAAATGCTGACAATAGTGAACCATGGATAGACAGACAGATAGCATGGTAAAGGGGGGAGCAGATTTTTTCACATGCATTACAAGAACTGGCCACTGGAGAGCACCAGAGGCCATACTATGTATTCTTTACTAACAGGTGCGGTAATCCCCCAACTATCGTGGGGGTTAGGGACCCGACCTGACCCGTGATAATGGAAATTCCGTGATATGCGGATGATGGATTGGGAGTGGGGGGGCCTATCTGGGACCTCCTACACTTACCTGAGGCCTAATGCTGCTCCAAACAGGCCTCCAACATGCTTCCTGGGCCTGTCGGAGGTCCCAGAAGTGGTTTCTGGTGATCCGGAAGTCACTTCTGGTTTGCCGAAAATCACTTCTGGGGCCTCCAACAAGCCCAGGAAGCCCGTTGGAGGCCCGTTCGGGGAAGCGCCAGGCTTGGGGTAAGTGTAGGAGGCCTCAAACAGGCCCAAGCAGCTTACCTCAGGGGGGCTTGCCTTTCATATACTGTGGTGATATACCGGGACCACAGTATATGAACCATGAAATGGTCGGGGACCACTATATTCCTAGTATGGTCTCTGGATCCCTCTTATGGCTGATTTTTAAAAAAAATTAGACTGTGGATAAGTAAATCAGTGGATATTGATCCCACAGACATGGGGGTTTCCTACTGTTCAGATTTAGAGGGGGTCCTGAGCAAGACTGCCAAAATGTGAGAGAATAGCAACATTACTTAATGTAAATGATGATTTTCATACGTATTAATAAGCCAAATTTAAAGTCATACCGTGGAGAATTGAACCCACTGTCGACTGTGATGCTGCTGCTGTCCATACTGTCCAATCTAGCTGAATGCGTGGCTCTCTGGTTGTTGCTGTTTTCTGTTTCCTTTGGAGTGAGGAGAGTTAGATTCTTCTCAAACTTCCTTTGCAGGTCTCTTTCTTTTTCCCGCTCAAGAAGCCACTGCATTGTGCCCACATCATCCCGATTCTTCTCTTCTTCCGTGTTCTTATTTGTCCCTTCCTCAGAGTCATCATCATCAGACACATTGTAGTAATCAAAGGCGGCTTCCTGGTTTCCAGATGACTCTTGTTGTCTCTGTGATGCAGGCATGACTTGAGGAACAGAGGTGACCATCGCTTGCTCGAGTTTGTCACACCTGCTTGGCAAGGCGTCTGGAGGTGTCTTTTGATGCGCTTTTAATAGTGGCACAGTAGGCTTGTGGAAACTGTTAACAGACAGAGTACTGTGAAGAGGCTTAAAAAGCGTGTCTTTGCTAAATATCTCTTTCCTCTTATCAAGGCTAGTAGATTCTGTATTATGATGCGGGACCAGTCGGCCATTTGCAATCACTTCAGAGGACTGGCTTGTGGCTGTTGGTCCACAGCTGTTGTTTGGCCCTTTCGGTGATTCCTCTTTGTGCACTCCAGGTTCCCTGGCTATGTGTTGTGACTGCCTTTCTGAGGGAGATACTTTTTTAATGCTATCTGTCAAAGTCACTGTGTCATGGTCATCTTTATTCTTCCCCAAAGGTGAAGGAGCAGTAAGTACAGTTTCACTAGAAGTATTACACTGAAAGTAATCGTCAATGGCTGATTTTGTTGTACAGGAGTTGAGCTCACTGTAAGGTGGCAAACTTTCAGCTGGCTTGCTTTGCTCCAAGAGGTTACACGTGGGGGTTTCTGTGCCCGTTTTTTCAGGTTTCACTAGATCTTTGTAGCTTGCAGATGAGATCAGAGCCCTTTGATGACTAAGTGACTGTGAAGGCCTTAAGGTGCTATCATCAATGTATGCTTGGCTGGCTGTTTGGTCATCTTGACTGCAAGCTTCTACTATATCTTCAGGTGTACCTAAAGAAACAGCACCCAGAGGTCCTTTTGAATTATCCATGGATCGAGACCGTTCCTTGGCTTTATTAGGCCTCTCATTTCTTGATCTCCTGTCCTGTGTATGGCTGTGGCTTCGATGGACTTTAGAATGTGAACTTCCCCTTGAAGGTTCAGGAAAAGGCATCTCAGTTCTCCTTTTGGCTAGTTCACCAGATACATCCCATTCAGGTGTCATGGGAAAGTGAGATTCAAGGACATTAGGACTACTGTGCATGATAAAGTTCTCCCTTTTATGTTCTATTATGAAGCAGCCTTCCCGTGGGGACCTTGTGAGGGGGTCGTAGAACTCATACTCTCTTTCCCCAGGTACCTCCAAATGGGAGCCCTCTGAGGGATCTCCTTTAGAGACTCGAGTTTTACTGTGTGACCGAGATTTTCCATGAGACTTCCTATGACTTCTACTCTTCTTGCTTCTTCCACTGTGGTGAACTGAAGAGCCAGCCTTGCTTCTTTGAGCTTTTTCTTCTTCAAGTTTCTTCATTAGTGCAGTGTGCCTCATGACATTTTCTACCGTCAAATCTGGGTTTATACGCCTAATAATCTCCATCTCTACCTCCCTAGGTATAGTGGTAGGCGTATCTTCATCCCTCAAAGGCCATTCCTCCGGAGGAAACTGGGCAGAGAAATTGGCCAGCTGTTTCGTCTTATCCTTTTTGAAACTCAACCGAAACAATTTCAGCCCAAATTTTTTAGACTGTTTTTCTCCATCTTTAGGTTTTGTCAGTGTCTCTGTTTTGTATGAAAAATTTACAGTACTTTTACTTTTTTCAGTGGGGGGCACCTGGCACAAAGAAGGGGGGCAATAGGAGTCCTTGCAGTCTTTTGCCAATTTCCTCTGTAGCGTGGAGGCATGCATGCTGTGCATGTCTTCTCGGCAACAATGGCAAGAGTCGCAGTGGTTTTTGGGTAATGTTCGTTCTCTGACACAGCCGGAGGTGGAAGGAGTTATAGTTCCTTGCTGGGGAGAGGTACACTGAGACCTGTCAGGTATCCTCTCATCAAGATGATACCATTTACTGTTAGTTCTTATAAGAGATGGCGTTATAAAGTACGTCTGTGGGGTCACAATGAAGTAGCCATCTGGAGTTGGATATATTTTCCTCTCGCGTACAAGCATGTTTAAAGTATGACGAAGGATTTCAGGACTCGGAGTTGGAACACCTAAAAACAAACAATAACATATTTTATTCCAATATCATGGGAAAATTCACTTCTTTTAAAAATTTTCTAAAATATTCGACTCTTGACATGGTGTTCTAAGCAAGTGAAACATGGTCAAGCATCCTCCAGTATGGCTACTTTAAAATCACTTCTTTCTCTTCAAATCTTTAAATATTAACCATAAAGAAAACATACTACTGTAATGGGATAGAAAAACAGTACTTACTTGTTTCTAAAATTTTGCCAAATCTTGAAGGTGAACATTATACCTCCAAATTGAAAATAAAAACAACCCCCATACTTTCTTCCCTACTACATATTCTAACAAATGACCCCTAATTAGTTCATTTATGTTTTTAGAACAGAAAAGCAAGATAGCAGAAGTGACATTCTACCGATTAAGGCATTTGCAAAACTATTTAAATAAAGAAATAGTTCTTTATATAACACAAACTTCAATTAAAAAGTCTGATTCATTTTTTTTTTACTTTTTTAGGCAGCTATACAGAATATTGATATATTTTAAATGATTTCTGCCTTTTAAAATCATTTGGGTCAATTTAGAACAGTGTTATTCTATTTGTGTGAAAAATGCGGAACATGGATCTGGACTATTATAATTTCCACTTGCATAACCAGGACACAAATCGTTCCAGAATAGGTTGTGCATCAATAGGCCACAAGTGTGCAACTGGAAGATTTGACAGAAATACAAGGCAGCGCAAACCAAACTTCTCTATAATATACAGAAGGCACAGACTGACACCAAACGAACAGATTCGGTGTATCTCATCAATTACCAAAGAACTACAAATAGTATTACAAAAACAAACCAAGCTTGTATCAGCAATTTTCCTAGTACCTGTGGGAGCCTCAAACGCATAATGCAGAATTTCAGATCCCTTTCCTGTTTGTAACTGGAAAAAGTACAAGAAAAAGTGACTACTGCAGTGAGACAATTTTCTATAAAAAGCGTGATGCTGTACTGGATTTTTTTTAAACACCATGTCATCATGGAGCTGTGCAAGGAAACCCAGCAGAGAAAAAAGGATGCATAACATTAGGTAAATTTCATTTGTACATCTATTAATCTATTCACTAAGTCAACTGTGACAATACATCATTTCTATAATTCAAATACAGAAAGTTTTGCACAAACCTACTTCTTTTAAAGGCAATAATAAAGAGAACAGAAACTATACCTACATACATGTATATCAAGAGCAAGTTTCAAGTATGAAATTAGGCAGACAAGGTCTACAATGGAAGGAAACACACACACACACACACACACACACACACACACACACACACACACACACACACACACATTTTAAATTGTTATATTTTTCAAAACTAGCAGTGGGCAAAGTAACCGATACAGATTTTGTAATTTTTCTAAGGTGCTTCAGAAAATTCAGTCTCCAAACTTTGGATTTTTCCAATTGCTTTCCAGCCATGCTTGGGGAAAAAAAAACTCTGGGAACTCCATTTACTAAACTCCCAAGCAGCAATGGATGTTCCATTCTTTTCTGAACTAAATTAGAATTTCTGACTAGGGAGACTGATTACTCTTCAAAGCTATGGGCAGTCTACAGCTCTCTTTTAATGGATCTGCTCTTCCTGAAATGGGTATGTTTTGAAAATGAGAAGGACAAGTTACTCAACCATAACTGTGGTCCTTCGAGTGGTTCTCTATATATTCATCCAAATAATTCTGTATCTGCACAAAGAATCGCAATAGAAATTTCTACAACTCCAGCCTTATTTTCACAAGCTCTCCTGAATCCCATCTTGTCCGCCACCAAAAAGACAGCAAGGTGCTTAGTAAATATTGGCAAGAGAAAATGGGGCGTTGGGCACGTTGTTGAATTCATAGATAATCAATCACCTGAAGAACTAGTTGTGCAAGAGCAAAACCTGACCTTCTTCATCCAGGTTTCTATACACTAGACAAATGGATGATGCTCAGGTTGATATTGCTGCTATATAGATCTTTAAAAATGAAAAGGATAATCCATTTCCCTTTAAATGTAGATTTTTTTTGAATGTGAAATGTTATTTTTTTTTATAAATTGGTATCTGAATTCTGTCTTTTGACAGCAACTGAGTTAAAAGCCATGGTTGATGAGCTCAGCATGGAGTTATTAGGACTATATGTGACTTGTCCTGTTGTATCTTTACCATTGCATATTTAATCAAGGAAATTATAGAAACATGTACATTAGGCAGCCAGTCCCTGACTGTGAATGCATCTCCGAGTGAACCTCTCCCCTTGCTCACTTATGAATACATTTTGCATTTTTTGTTCTTGGATGAAGCAGAAACATTTGAGGCTGTCCACACGTCTGTGTTATTTTCATAAAAGCTATGTAGGACAGTTCCCATCTGTAACATTATTCTGCTCAACGAGTCTGCCTTTTGATTGTCTTTCTCCATGGCATGGATTGCTAGAGAAAAGATGTACTTTACTATCATTCCCAGAGAAGACCTGATAGATAATGAAGACTCACTGACTTCATTCCTCCATGTCTGTTCAGATAATACATTGCCATTATATTGGCTATTGCCACCTGAAAAACTTTCCTGAATATTATATTATCTCTTTTTAAAATCAATTCTTTATTTTAAAAAAGGAAGAAGAAATACAAAGGATACCCCCCCCCCAAAAAAAAAACACCCACAGACCTAAAAGTACAAATCTAAGGGCAGAGGAGAATAAATACAATGAAAAATACTGTAATATAATAACAATATAACAATAAAAATATAAACTGAACAGTTATACAAACAGTACACACATCTACTGTATTATCTTCTTGAATGCTCATACTGCTTTGAGGATTGCTAAGATTCCTAGGCATATTCTTTCATGAGCAGCCAGTTGCCATTTCTCTTTTGCAGCAATATACTCTCCACCTTATTTTGCTTGTATCTGTTATTTAAGAAAGGGTGGTTGTAACTGCCAGAAGGGTATTCCCATTTGAAGATTCTTTTTAATCATCCACCCTGGATGCTATAGAGCAGCACCTATTTACTGGGTCACTAACAAGATATTAGATGCAACTGCTTTGAAATCATTGTTAGACCAAGATCTGATAAAATTCGAAGTTTTCGTACATTGTTAACAAAAGTGTTCTGATTGTTCATCACCAGTAACCCAGTCTTCTATGTATGACCTTTGCCCTCATGAAAGCTAACATACCTTCCTCTTGCACTCTGTATAAGTTCTCAGTGTGTTTGGAAATGGCTGGTGTTGTAGATAAGTTTCTGTCAGGATTGAGTTATGAGGTCCATGGCCATCATGACAAGAATATTTAAATTCTTTTTTCCTATTGCAAGTATGGTTTCTTTTGCAGATTGTGAAGATTAAGACATTTGTAATTATAACTGCAAGGATTTGTCCATCCTCTGAATTAAATTGTTATATGATATATGTTCAGATTGGGACTGTGGAGTTCCAATACATTTGAATCAGGCCACAACCTGACAGGTGTTTCTAAACTGTAATCCTATGCAGTATCTAAATTCGAGGAGTCACTGTGATCTGTCTATGCTTGATGAATACCTGGTTTTGAGGCACGATGTAAGTACTGGAATAAAGGAAAAAGTTGTGTCGAGTGATTGTTATCTGTTGATACTGGTTTATTTAAAGAAAATGGTTTAATGGGTCTGTTTTTCAGACAACGGATTTCAAGGCTTTGCTTTCTTATTTTGAAAATGTTTTTGATGTTGAGTAAGAAGAAGCAGTACAGCAGGACGCTCGTATCTGATTTGTCATCCACGGATTCAGTTATCTGCAGTTGGCAAGCGGCGGGTGGGTGTGAAGTGCAATGGCAGGGATGAAAGCTGTGCCACGCTACTTGGGCACTGGACCGGGCAGCACAGCACCACTGCTTTTGCCCCCGGCACTCCCACTGGGCAGCATGAAGGGCTGAGCCACAAGGTGGCACACCGGCATCGTGCTCATGCCTCCCAATCCACCACACTGCCTAGCGAGAGTGGTGAGGTGCTGAGGGTGAAAGCTGTGCCGCGTGGCCCAGCCCTTTTGCCCCTAGAACCGCCCCCCCACTGGGCAGCACGGCAGACTGGACAGTGCAGCACCTCACCTTTACATCGCCAGACCCCACGCTGCTGTGCCGCTGCATCGCTCAGACCTTTGCACTCTCCAAGCGGGGGTGGGGTGGGGTGGGATGTCAGGGGTTAAAGCTTTTACCCCCAGCACCGCAGCACCTGTCACCGCTGTCACCCTTGGATAAGAGTGAATTTTGGTATCCACAGGGCGGCCCAGATCCAATTCCCTATGGATATGGGGGTACTACTGTGGAATGTTGTTATGGTGATTTAATTGCCTTGGCTTTACCTCATCTGGAAGCATCAGGAAATCAAGATATCAATTTCAAATGCTGGCTGGAATTGCAGTGCTTTCTACTCTGATCCAATGGGCTTCTCTTCTTGCAATATTACAGAAATATTTTTCTAGAAAGTTTTTATTTGAAGGAAATTCAAAAAGAGAATGACAGAATCAAGGTGAATAAAATTGAGTGATTTTTAAAAGTCACAGTGATTTAGATCACAATTTAAATTGTCAAAACCTGATTTTTTAATTGAAATCTTGGTTTTTTTAAAAATTATTTTTTTAAAAATCTACCCTACCCTGGAGAGAATCAAATGCACATATGGCAGCAGGAAGAAGAGGGGAGCAAATACACTTTGCTTAAATACTTCATTTGCATATGTTTATCTGTCCTAGAGTCAGGGAGTTCTCGAAGGCAATATTGCATATAGAATCTACCCAGGCACTCTTACATATTCTTATGACCTTCTTCACATCTTGACATCTTATTTACTTTGAACACTCTGTTATTTTTTCATAACCTTCAGCGTGCTGAAAACAACATCCCATTTTCTTTAAAGATTGCCTTCTAACTTGCTTCTTCTATAAAGCTTTAGATCTTCTAGTTCTGCCAGTTAGTCATTCTCAAACTTTCCCATTCTATTTGTAACAAAATTCATTTGAGACTACATATGAATTGTTAAAATGTCAAAACCAATACCCAATATCCAGGAAAACAATTTCAACTATATTTGGATTTTTTTTTATCATATCGGGTTTTCAGCTTGTAATTTTGCTAACAATTCAGTAATGATAATTCAAGACAGAAGCTTATGAACTTTGATTAAACAGCCCTGCTATTTGTAAACCACATGAAAATTAAAAAGGAAGGTTTCACATGTAAAGATTTATCTGAAAGGCTACCACGATTAATCAATTGAATATATAATCTGTCACTTCCTATTATGTTCATTATGCAGCTTCAGAAAGAAAGACCATTAAGCACCAAATGAACATATAAGAAATCATAAAATCATACCACCAGTGGCACCTGGAATCGGACTGGCTGAACTGCCGCTAGAATGCATTTAAAGTATAAGATTTCTTTTTTGAATGCCCATCTCAGTCTTATATTTTACTGGCAAAGTTTACAAAAATGAAAATCAGAAAACTTAAGGCAAGGAGGAATTTAAAGTACCATTCCATAGCAGCAGTGTTGTTTGAGATTATGTAGTCTTTTAATAATTCAAATAATTTAATAATTCAAAAGCAAAATCTGTCTGGACAATACGTCATCAGACATGTACATTTTCTTCGTCTCAAGAGCTGAGCTTCCAGACAAAAGATTATGTCTTGTGCTGTTCCCAAAAGAAGGCTGACCTAAGATGAACCCAGTTAAATTTAAAGCACATTTCAGACTGCTATGTGTAAATTGGAAGCAATTTAGAAGGACGATGTATAGGAATTCTAGTTTCTGAGGAAGGTCACAATAAAGCACAGTAGCTGTCAAAAAAAAATGATGTCTTCACTTCTCAAGACAAAAGCAACATCAATACTTGCACTGCACTTCAGTCATTTGGCTATTTCACCATGCTTTGATAATCTTATGGTGTATTAATTTTGTAATGATCATGACAGCAGAACTAGCAAAATCTTCCCTTCATCTTCCAGAATAAGTTCCCCTCTTATTCTTGCATATATATTCAAACAATTGGCACTTACACTACAAAACATCTCTTGAATGATGGGCATCTTCTTGCCCAAATATCCTTTACTGCAATGCTGAGTCACATTGTTGATGTTAACAGCGGCACTTCCTCTGAAAGTTGAGTCATGGCAAATGGACTTCTTTTTCTTGAGATTGAAACATTTTGTTGTTTATCCAAACAGCTTCATCAGTGTGAAGCAAGCTAGTTGCGAGTTCTCCATTTTAGAGTCCACTTTGACCCCTTGTCACCCTGGTCTGAAATAGGCTCATAAGATGAACAATGGCCTGAATAGGTTCGTTAGGTAGACTCCATATGTTTCAGGTGAACAATGGCCTAAGCAGTGGTGGCAAACCTTTGGCACTCCAAATGTTTCGGACCACAACTCCCAGAATTTCAAGCCCAGACTGCCAATGACAAAGGACTTGTGGGAGTTGTGGTCCAAAACATCTGGAGTGCCAAAGGTTCGCCACCACTAGCCTAAGGTGCTGAAACCCATAAAGTATGTGTCATTAGCTATGGCCTTGGTGGTGAAGGCATGAAATATTTTTTATTTGTCTGGGTATTGCTGAAATCACAGCAATAAACTAACAGCATGACTAAACTTCCAGATAAACTCACCTGGATGACTGAGAATCTTCACAGATACAGTGGCACTTCGTGTCCTGGCTTCTGCTCAGTTGATCCATCTTCAGACAACACTGATCATCATTTTACAAAAAACAACTTCTTCTATTAATAAGAAAACATGTATCCTTAACAAGGGCACCTGCTTTCACTTTTCATGTGTGTTAGATGTGTTTCTGCAAGCTGAAAGACTAATGAAGGATCTCTTACTGTTGTTCCTCTTTAAGCACCTCAATATTTTGCTAAATCTAACTTTTATTTAATTCTTCAGTTGCTCCTCCGCTGTTCATAATTTGTCCTTCCTCTTTAGTGAAACTCCTTTTCTGAAAAGTTCTAATGTAATATATGTTCGTTCGTTATGCTAACAAAAACAGGCTGGTACCTATCACTAATGGTTTCCTTCTTTTTATTTTTGTGAGCATGCTGTTTTCTTAACTATATCTACTGAACGAATCATGGACTGTTCTTTAGCAGAACAGAGATGACTACAAAAGGAAAAGGTTATTCTTATGCCATAGCTTAATTTCTTAGTAGTAATTCGCAGTCCATAAGAATGTATTATTTATGCCTGGAAATATAGGTTCCATATGTGTACAGCTATCTGTCCCAAATAAGATAATTTTTTTCTCTTGATGTTTCTTTGAAGATTCTCAGTCATCCAGGTGAATTTATCTGGAAGTAGAGTCATGGCAACTGGACTTCTTTCCTTGAGAGTCTGACTAAGCTGCTTGGATGAGTAGAGAAACATTTCGATTTCTCAATCGATCTCTCAAGAAAAGAAGTCCGGTTGCCATGACTCTACTTCCAGATTCTCTTGATGTCCTTATGTTTTCTTCACGTAAACTGTTGCCATAAGGCAAAAAGTGTCAATTCAACTTATTACCATGATAAATCGAAGCCTCCTAAAACAATTTCCCCTTTGTTTTAGTTCTGCCTCTTGCCAACTTCTTCAATATTGATTCTGCCAGATCTCAAGCAGAGGTTGATATATTTGGCCAATCCTGAAGGCTTTATATTTGAAAAGACATTAATCACATATCCTCTGGCTTTAGCTGATCTAAATGTCACAATACATTTCCCATCTTTTTCAGTGGATCTTTCTATGGATCCTCTCATGAGACGATCAGGATTATTAATTCTATCATTAAGTGGAAATCAGAGAGACGACTTTACATGTTGATGACACATCACTTGGGAAAGAGTAGGGAAATTGAGTAAACTCATGGAGCCTCATGGTGCAATGGTTAAACTGTACTGCAGCCAAAACCATGCTCACAACCCTTGTTGTGAGTCATATTAATATGACTCAGCCTTCTTGCCTTCTGTGGTTGGTAAGATGAGTACTCAGCGCGCAGAGGGTGCAATGTGTAGCCTGCTTAATTAAACTGTAACCCCCACCCCCAATAGTGTTTTAAGCACTATTGGGTGGTATATAAGCAGAACACTTGGATTTGCTTTCAACAAAATTAGGGTACATATCTTATTTTCTATATTTTTTCAGGTCTACTAAAAAGCAGTATCAACAAACTGACAAATGTGTACAAAATAACCATCAAAACACTATGAGAGAACCTCTAACTAGAAAAAGAAATATTCACCAGTGAATCAAGTAGGTATTTCAAATGTGTGAACTTTCTACAATACTTTATGCTGGTGGTGGCAAACCTTCGGCACTGTTTCCCAGTCCTCTGTCACTGGCAATACAGGCTTGGACTTGGGAGCTGTGGTCCAAAATATCTGGAGCGCTGAAGGGTCATCACCACTGCTCTATGTGTTCAGAACTTTACAGGTGAAACTCAAAAACTTAGAATATAGTGCAAATGTTCATTTATTTCAGTAAGTCAACTCAAAAGGTGAAACTAATACAGTGGTACCTCTACTTACAAGTTAAATCATTCAGAATGCATGCTCTTAAGTCGAACAACTCTTAAGTAGAACAGCTCTATATAAAAATAATTTTAAAAAAATGTAAGTAGAGCAGACTGCATCTAAAATTTGGAAGGCAGCAGTTAAAAGTTGAATTGCTCTTAAGTCGAGCCTCTTGTAAGTACAGGTACCACTGTATATGAAATAGACTCATTACATGCAAGATATATCATGCAAAGCAAGACATGTCAAGCCTTACTTTGATATAATTGTGATTATTATGGCATACAGCTTATGAAAAATCCAAATTCGCAATCTCAGAAAATTAGAAATATTACATGACATGAATAACCGAAGGATGGAAATAGAACAATATTGGACCTCTGAAAAGTATAAGCATGGATATGTACTCAGTACTTGGTTTGGGCTCCTTTTGCATCAATTGCTGCCTCAATGAGGCATGGCATGGATGCTATCAGCCTGTGGCTCTGCTGAGGTATTATGGAAGACCAGGATGCTTCAATAGCGGCCTTCAGCTCCGCTGCATTGTTCAGTCTCATGTCCCTCATCTTTCTCTTGGCAATGCCCCATAGATTCTCTATGGGGTTCAGGTCAGGCGAGTTTGCTGGCCAATCAAGCACAGTAATCCCATGGTCATTGAACCAGCTTTTGGTACTTTTGGCAGTGTGGGCAGGTGCCAAGTCCTGCTGGAAAATGAAGTCAGCAATCCCATAAAGCTCATCTGCGGAAAGAAGCATGAAGTGCTCCAAAATCTCCTGGTAGACGGCTGCGATGACCCTGGACTTAATGAAGCACAGTGGACCAACACCAGCAGATGACATGGTTCCCCAAATCAACAGAAACTGTGGAAACTTCACACTGGACTTCAAACATTGTGCATTGTGTGCCTCTCCATTCTTCCTCCAGACTCTGGGTCCTTGGTTCCCAAATGAGTTGCAAAAGTTGCTCTCATCAGAAAAGAGGACTTTGGACCACTGAGCAACAGTGTTCAGGAGTGGCTTGACAAGAGGAATACGACATTTGAAGCCCATGTCCAGGATTCATCTGTGTGTGGCGGCTTTGATACACCAACTCCAGCCTCAGTCCACTCCTTGTGAAAGTCCCCAACACTTTTGAATGCATTCCTCTCCAGGCTGTGGTCATCCCTGCTGCCTGTACACCTTTTTCTTCCACACTTTTCCCTTCCACATAACTTTCTATTGATGTGCTTTGATACAGCACTTTGGGAACATCCAACTTCTATTGCAATCACTACCTTTTGGGGCTTTTCCTCCTTTTGGAGGGTGTCAATGATGCACAACTATCAGGTCAGCAGTTTTCCCCAGGACTGTGATTTCTACTGAACCAGTCTGAGAGACCATTTAAAGGCTTAGGAACCCTTTGCAGGTGTTATGGATTCATTATCTGATTAGAGTGGGACACTTTGAGCCTAGAATATTGAACCTTTTCACACTATTCTAATTTTCTGAGATTGTGAATTTGGGGTTTTCATAATCTGTGTGCCAGAATCACCACAATTATACCAAAGTAAGGCTTGACATATCTCGCTTTGCATGTAATAAGTCTATCTCATATATTAGTTTCACCTTTTCAGTTGACTTACTGAAATAAATGAACATTTGCATGATATTCTAATTTTTCGAGTTTCACTTGTATATAATTTGGATCTGAGAGTTACTTCCTTCTGTGTTACTGTCTACAAATCCACTCTTAAAAAGCTGTATCAGGAAGTATTTCTAATTAACTGACAGACAACTCAAACATTAAGTATAAAAAGCATACAAAAGTGAATGAGGTGGCTTTAAAAGCAAAATTGGATTGAGATGCACTGACAATTAAAATACAGTTCATAAAGTAATTATAAATATGATATATGGTTTATAGAAAAATATTTATAATACAGTGAACCCTCGTATAACAAACGGTTTATATAACATAAAATCTGTGCAACATAAAAAATTCCAGAGAGAGGGGAAATTTGCTTAACAGAATCACCTACGGGGCGAATCTATACAACATAAAAATGGTTGCGATTAGGATTACTCCATTTTCAATGCATTCCTATGGGAAATTTGAATAAAGGAAAATTTGCTTAACAGAATTTCATTTGGAATGAATTAATTCCTTTATACAAGGTACCACTGTAGAGGTATGTTATTTTTGGTGGCTACTTTCTTTTTAATCACATTCTAGTATAAAGTAAACTTTGTTAATATTTTGGTCATCAAAATTCTCAGCAGTCACGGAGGACAGGACAATGCAAAAGAATTATGGGGAAAGAGGAAATTAGAATAAGGTACTTCCTATTTCAGAAGATCTAAACTTCCACAACTTCTCTTCTTACTGTCAGACTAGAGAAAGATACAGCTGTTGAATGATACATGTTGTTAATTTTCCTTAAACTGTGTTCCAAACACAGTCCTCAGAATATGCCAATATTCTAACATTTCTTAGAATGTATATTTTCCTCTATTTCCATTGTGGGTGAAGCCAGACCATACAGTTAGTTCTGGAGCAGTGTGAACTTTCTGTGCCCTCTCCACCACCAACATGGATCCTTAACTTCAGTCTTATGAGACTACAAACAAAACTCCTTATAAATAAAGCCACAAGTAAAGAATGGCAACGGAAGAGTGGCCTTTTTAGGCCAGATGGGAAGGATACAAATTAAGCAAGCAAGAAAACAAGCAAACAAATAAGAATTCTCTGTATAGGCTGAGCCTTCAATTCTAGACCCAAGTTACTTGAGAACCCAGTAGGGACCTGCTCCTGCATAAGCAGATGAATATTATCTGGAATGCAAGCACAGAATTTGCTTGTGTGATCTGAAGGACTGGCAGACTCTTTGCACCCGCTGTGTTCTCGTACTTGTTGTAGTGCACATTCCACTCCACAAACAACACTCTATTTCCATTATATATTAAGTTTGCATTTAAAAAGTTGAAGGGTTTTTTTTTTTTTTGCTTTTTACAACGTTGAAGTATTTTAAAACCTACACTCCTTCTTCAGGAAAACTTGTGAAAAGCCTTGTGGCACAGTGTTTGAACTACAGTACAGCAGCCAAAACTCTGCTTATGATCTGGGTTCAATCCCAGGTAGATGACCTTCCAGCCTTCCAAGGTCAGTAAACTAAGTGAGTACCCACTGCTGGGGGAGGGGGTGGCAATGTGTACTTTGTTATTAAATCGTAGCCTCCTAAGTGCTACAGAGCGTGTATATAAGCAGCACTTTTAAAAAGCATACTTTAAAATGGAAATGGTTTAAAATAAGTGAGGACAAAAGATGCCTCCTAATATATACTGATGTATTGTGGAGTTCAAAATCTATTAATAAGCTGAAGATTATATAACTATAAATTATGTGTTTATAAAAACTGATTTCATTATAGATCAAGAATTGAAGGAGCAAATCAACATCTCAACTGACCTAAAACATAAAATTATGAATAGATACGAAAAAGTTACATATTTTGACTGAAAATTCATTCACTGATTGTGCCATGTTGCTCTTGCCATCGGAGTGACATAACATGCTCCATACCAGTGGTTCTCAACCTGTGGGTCCCCAGATGTCCATGGACTGCAACTCCCAGAAATCCTGGCCAGCTCAGCTAGTGATAAAGACTTCTGGGAGTTGCAGTCCAGGAACATCTGGGGACCCACAGGTTGAGAACCAGTCCTCTATACAGTACAAGCTCACACACAATCCAGTTTCAGCATTGTGCGCTGAATACTACATATGAATGGACTTCGTGGCATCCTTCTTTTATCAAGTTTCTCACAAGAATGGCACTAACAGATAGCTAATATCAGCTTAAAACCGATAAGCAGAAATAACAATAAATAATTAAAACAAGAAAAGAAAAGGAACACACCAGAAATGAGGTTTGTGTGTGGGAGGAGAGCCTGCCGAGAAAGGTACAGTGCATTTAGAAATCGGTTAGTACTAGTAACAATAGATAAGAGAGGGAAAATTCGTGGTAAATTCTATACATACATGGCAGCCTTGGGAACTGGAGTTCACAGTGTTTTCCCAAAAATAAAAGATCAACATTGCTTTCATTTGGGAATATTTTAATAAACTATCTGTTCTAGGTTTGTACAAATTAATAGCTTTGAAGCATGCAAGTGTTTATGTATCATTGTGAATGAGTGAAAAGACAACCCCAGAATCACTATCAAAGTCATGCAGGGCACATAATCTGAAACTATATCCTTGGGGGGGGGGAGTCTGTAAAAACTTTATAAGCATTACTAAAAAATTGACTAGATACATTAGCATATATTTTACCTGGGAAGCAGGTTGTTAAATGTTCCATTAGTGCTTCTTGTGTGACTTGTTTTCGTGCTGAGTTCATTGCAGAGATGGCCAAGCAAAGGATTTCCCCAAGTGGGATAAATTGTGATTGACTGATGGGAGACATACTGATTGGAGATACATCACCTGCAGAAGAAAAAAACACCAAAATTACATTTAGAGATGTATTTTGCTAAATTACCATTAAGTCTAGGTTTCTATCTTGGCTTTTTGATAGAGCGTTCACAGTAAAAGAGTAAAATTAGAAAACAAAAGAATTTATAATATACAAATAGGCTATAATGTACATTGAAACTTAATTTTAAAGTTGGACAAGGGGAAAGAAAGATAATGAGATAAAAAGCAGCTAAAACTATGCATCTATCTACCTTAACATATATTACAGATGTCAAATTTCAATTTGTTTTATTTTACATTGCATGATTTTATGGTTTAACCAATTACGCATTTTGAGTTGTTTAATCTAAACCACCCAGAGAATTTTATATGTACCACACAACTGCACATAAGTAAGCCGATACAAAACATGCAAGCCAGCTTAACACAATCACAGTTGAGGTCCAATCCATCATATTATGCTATCCAGGATGACAGACATCAAGTCTGTTACAATAGTATGAATCCTGTTAGGATAATACTCGTTTACTCCTACATAAGTAAGCACAGGGTGAAGCATGCTATTGGCAATTATAAGGTACATTCTTGCTTTCCTTAAAGCATAATGCAAGTCAAATACTTCTTTGACAGTCATCAGAAAAAACTCCTGTTTTACATAAATAATTTCAGTCATATTTATATACAGCCATCCCAAACTCATAAGAACATAAGAACAGCCTTGCTGAAACAGGCCACAGCCCATCCAGTCCAGCATTCTGTCTCACACAGCGGCTCACTGTTTGTTCCTTAGGCCCTTTGTACACGACCCCTAAACTCCGCAGCAAATGGCTGCCAGCTCCGGAGCTTACAATTGTTTCCCCACCAGCTCCGGAGTTTGCAGGAAATTAAGTGCGACCACGCCCACCTAAGCGCATCCCAGCGCACTTTTCTTGTACCTGCTTTAGAAGGGTGAAAATCCCCAGGTCCGGATTTAATCTGGTGAGTGCGGGGCTCTCCTCACTTCTGGTTTTTTTTTTGCCTCCCGCCCCTTTAAGAGAAGGGGCAGGAGGAAAAAAAACAGAAGAGAAGGAATCAGGACGACGGGGGCTTCGACCGGCTTCGGAGGTGAGCCTGCATTTTTTCCCCTCTCTTTCTTCCTCCCTCCCCTCACGCAGACAGGATCAAGGAAATGCGGAGGGGTGGGGACGCAGGAAGAGCAACGAACCCCCAAGATCCCTGGTCCGAATTTAAGTGGCCAGCAGATCTTAGGGGTCGTGTGAAAAGGCCCTTAGATAATGAGTTTGGGATGCAACAGCTCTTTGAGCAAAGAAGATAGCTCTAGCATCTCTTGGTCCTTTCCTTTCCTAACAGTTTTTAAACAGGAATTTCACATTTCACTACAGTGGGCTTATGGATACATACCTAGTTCTCTGTTTTGGATACTTCTGCTACCCAGCTACAAATGATAAAGCACTTCTTCCCTTACAGAGATGCATCAGCACATAGCCTCAGACAGCATAAAAACATTCCACAGAGTGTGAAAATGCAATACTTAGTTTCATCACCCTTCACATTATATATCTTTGCTTCTTCTGTTTCTTAAGATAAATTATATTTTTTTATCAACTTCTTACTCTTAATTTTAAATTACAAACTGACATTTTTGTTAAAAGCAGCTAGGTGACTGTAAAAGGAGAGGTGGACAGTAATGAGTGTTTCTTCAGAAACTAGAAAGGGAAAAATACTAAAAAGTTCAGGAATTGTTGAAATAAAGAATTACTGAGGCTCATTTTTTATTTATTCTGTACTGGACTGAGATAATTGATTGACTGAGTAAGCAAATAATACATTCCAATCAGACTTAAAATATTAATACCAAACAGATTAATTTAAAACATTTCTACAACTTAAAATATAATTTAGAGTATTTCTGTATAGATGGAAACTATTTTGATTTTTTAGTCTAAATCTTCATACTGGTTACAAAATCAAACATAAAGGTTGATAATTATTTATATGAGCCTAATAATTATTGCCTCCTACAAGCTCAGCACAGTGTACCCTTTCTAATTTCTTACAAAATTTATCCTTGTTTATCATAACAGGGGAACCTTTTCACCTCCCCTGCTGCCTCAGTTAATTCTATGGGCACTCCACAAACGTCTATAAAGTATCTACCAAACCTAATTTGTGACTCCTTATCTAAAACCCAAGTACATTAGCACAGCTTATAAAGAACCAGTGACAGCTCATCTTCCTCTCACTTTCAGAGGTACTAATTTGCTACATTTTATCTCAAAATACCCCTTGGGACTGGGAAATTACACATATGCTGTGATCCCAGCTAAGCAAACAATTTTTGAGATGTTTATAAAACAACCAAAAATGCTAGTCGTTTCGACTTAATTGATCGACACAAAAGAGACCCTATTCAGACCCCTAAAAATGTTTGCAATAGTCTGTCAGGAAAAGGGCCAAGCTCGAAGAAGAACAATTATTTTCTAACTGAAAATGTTAGTCTCTAAAGACTACATTTCTTGGTAGGTGTGGAGAAATCATGCATATGGATCCCATTAACTTGGATGTATTCTAGCTTCAAGCAGCTCTCTTTTGAAATTAAATTACCATATTCAACTTTCCAATGTTTATGTTCTAAATTAAAGGGCAAACTGTGAACAAGAAGAAAAAAATGCTTTTCCAACTTGACTGTACATTGTGTTCAAATGCCCCCAATGAAGAGCTGCTTCATCACTGTGATTAAGCAAAAGAGATGGAAGTCTGGCTACACACACACACACACACACACACACACACACACACACACACACACACACACACACACACACACACACACACACACACACACTTGCTATTTTCTTATGTGAAGTAACCAAAGTGAAAACATGTGCCATATAGAAATTGCCTGGGGGAAAAACCCCAAGGTGACTCCTGTAGAAGATATTCCACAGATAAAAAGGAGAATCAATCTTTAACTTGCACTCAACAGGATAGAGCATTTTAGTACCCCAGAGTCACATTCTGTTGCAGATTCATTCTAAACATTACCAGACCTATCAAATAAATAGGTACATCATTGTCATTTCAACAGCTGTAAACTATATGCTTCAAACCTATGCCACAGTTGTTGCTTGTAGTATTTATTTGAAAGACTCCTTCCCCCCACCCCCAAAAGCCTTGAACAAAGGTTGCTCCAACAAATCTACTTTTCTTTGCCAAAGGATATTATTTTGTCTTGGGACAAAACACAGTCTCATAACTTTCATTATTTTCATTAGTTTCTTTCAGCAAGCCATAAAACTGAGCAAAAATCAAAACAAAACAAAATAAAAGATAAAAACATGCAGCACCTTAAGGACTATTACGAGTATATTTTAATGTAAGCTTTCGTGGACACGTCCACTTCTTCAGACATGTAGTAACAGAATGAGGTGTACAATTAATATATAAAGGAATATAACTTACATACCAAATGTTCATTGGCTGTTGTATAATTAATGCAATGGAATATGAGTTACATACCAAATGTTTATTGGCTGTTGGATAAGTCACTGCATTTGATTTTGTTTTGATTTTTGCCTAGAATTCTTGCACAGACTAACACAGCTACATCTCACAAATCTACAACCATAAAACTGAGAAACTGAAGTGCCATACTGTGATAAAGAACAAATCAGCCCTGTTTTCAATGCATCCAGGAAATATAGTAATAACCAAGCCACCTTGCAGCTGTTTATGGCATTCATAATTATTCCATCATACAGAGAGGTAAAAAAAAAAGGAAATGAAATGCTAATCTCTCCTAGACTGCCAAAATGCAAACCAGTGAATCCTAGAGCAAACCAAGTCTGATCTATCTCTAGAGGCAAAAATGATCAAAGTGAGTCTGTCCTACTTTGAACACATCATGACAACGCAAGATTTGCTGCAAAGACAATAATGCTGGGAAAGGTCGAAGGGAACAGCAAATGAGGAAGCTGAAATGTGAGATGGACTGACCCCCTAAAAGAAGCCATAGGCTTGCATTTACAAGAGCTAAGCTGGGCTGTTGAGGATAGGGCATTTGTAGACCACAGAATTGCCATAAATTGGAGGTGACTGGATGGCATGTAACAATATCCTAGTAGAAGTTCATTTATACAATTACTTATTCCATGTATTATTACATTAAATTCTCCAAATATTACACTTGACAAATAAGTGGCACATAAAATTGAAATTTTAAAGAAATAGTACACATGCATCAAGTAAAATAATATGCTGGGATGTGTCATACTAGAATAATTGTACCAATTTTTCCAGTAAGTTTGTAACCCAAAATGGATTCATGTCAAGTAATGTAGATTCTAACACCTGGGGTCCACAGCTCCATTTCTCAGTATGCATCTTCTACTATCTTATGTTGAGCACGACACAATAGGATTCACCCTTTGTGTCAAGGTAGGGGCTGAGAATGTATCATCCCAATAACTGGACTGCACTTGGGGCAAGAGATAAGAAAACTAGAAGACAGTGCTCATGTGTAGGAAACTTGTTTGCAAGTTTCAATGCAGCATGTAAATAGTTATCTAGAAAGACAGTTGCCCCAAAAATGGCCCAGAGAGACTGTATTATGTCTGCAAATAAATAACAATGATTATTTTCCTTTAGAGTTTATCATTACCTAATTTAGGGTGTTTATAATCATTTTATTTGGAAATAACAGTTTACAAAAACAAGCAAACAGGAATGGTACTGATACTTTTAAAAGTGGGGGCTAGGTGACAAAATGGTACAGTTCATTTGAATGCATCTATTTTGGCTCTGGGTGTTAAGGTATTGTGGAGCACCCTTAATATTGAAACGTAAAACTGTTAAACATAAAGCATTTTAATGCCCTACAATACATAAGCATTCTTATGTGTCCAGACAAGATGGCAAAACTTCTTCAGAATCTTGGTTTTAATCCACATAGATGAGTGTTAATACATATTTTTCATTCTCCTTGGGAATCTGACGCCCAGTTCAGCAATGCTGTCTGGAGGCCTTGCAACGTTATTTGAATTGCTAATACTATAATTTATTTACTGTTTTTGTTCCTCTGCTAGTAATTTAGCTAGATATTTAGTTATAATCAAATCTGAAATACCTGTCCTCAATAAATTAATTCAAGTTGCCCCAAATATTTATTCTACAATATTTACAGCTGCTTGTGTCAAGATCCAAGAATTCCATCTGATCCCTGGGCTATATGTATCTTATGTATGTATATTAATACTTAAAAAAACTCTGGTAAACCCTTTCCCATCATTTCCTAGGAGCCCAAGATATAAAATTGACCACAACCATAAATTGGAATCGCCACCTCCTATTTCTTGAATATAATTTTGATACTTTGTATATCCTCTATCATCGTAAGAACTATGGGGGGGGATGAGAGGGAAACCTGTAATTTCATACATGGATATGCCGTCCATGTATCAATCCAATGATGCTCACTTGATTATTTTAAAAGGGTTTTAAAGAGGAAAAACGTCTAACATAGATCTAATTACCCCAGGGTCATGGATACCAAAAAGATATAATTAAAATCTCAACAAAGGATAACATTTCCTCCTGAAAACATATCTAGTTTTCTCATTAATTTCTCATGCTCCACCTTTTAAATTATTCATTTAAATATGAGGCAAATCTTTGCAACATGTCTTACAATTAATAGGCTTGGTCTGAATTTAAGATTAAGAGCAGCCTTATCATTACTAATGATTTCAAGGGGCCTATTGTACGTATGACAAAGTAGAATACAAATTAATAAAGAAAGTAAACACAAATAAACAATTTATTTTGTTTGGGACTTGACTGAGCTATCTGTTCCATTACATTTTTAAACAAGTATTGGCTATACATTATCATACACTCTATCATTATAATATGTAACAAAATCACCACAATTTGTAAAAAAAAAGTTAAATATACCTTCCTTTCCTCTCAAGCCGCTACAGTATGAGTTGATTTCACCAATGTTACAATGTCCAAAATTGAAAATAACCATATAGATCTGTATTTGAAAATTATACCTAAAAGTTAATGACACTGAGCTACAATTTCCAAATAATTTGTCACACTGACAACAAAACCTATTTTCCAAACAAGAGTTTTAATAAGAATATTCATAAAAGCCCTCATGAGCATATTTTTATCTAAAATTATTATTTCCTCTTAAAAGTTCATTTTGATATTACACTACAGTTTCTCTATAAGATGTCCCCTCTATAAGACACCCTCACTTTTCCAACCAAAAAGTACTGTTTCACAATCATGTGGTCTCTCCTTGGCTTACTTCCATGTATAAGATGATCCTCAATTTTTAATTTGACAGTTTTAAATAAAAAATAGTCTTATACATGCAAAACTACTGGAACTCAAAAGCAAATTTAGGCAAGGCTGTAAGAACTTCATACCTATGTAATACAAAGGCAATCATCTAAAATAGTTTAAGGTAGAAAGCTACAATACGTGAGATCACAACAACCAAGTAGCACTGTTTAAGATATGCTGAACACATAACGAAAATAGCTAATAGTTTGTAGAAGGAGGAAAGGTATTACGTACATTCAATTCCTGGCTTACGAATGTGGGATATTGTGCTTCTGTTTCCATGAAATGGATATTGCTGCACACTTTCCTGCCTGCATTCCCAGCAGGAAAAAGGAGCCAAACTTTACACAGCAGAGGGCAGTCCGAATGCTGACTAGACAAATGGCATATGTCAACATGGTTTATAGGATACTTTCTTGTGCTTGCTCCAATTAACAAAGTGAAAATCATCTAAAAGGAGAAATCTCTTTTTCCATCTGTTAACTTCTCACCCAAACACAAAGTAACCGTCATGGCTACACATAGTTTTTGACAGATCTGCAAACGTGCTCTATGTAGATTTTTTTTCCAAAAGATGTCCCCTTGCTTTTTGAAGTAAAAAAAAAACAAAAAAAAAAAACAGGGGGCAGGTGGGTGAGGGGCAGAGAGCTCCAAGTTAGCAAAGATTGTTACTAAAAAAAACAAGCACAAAATAATAATATGTGAAGACAGTGAGGAAAAACAGGAACAAAAATCAGCTCATTTGAAATGTGATATTGGAGGATAGTGTCAGTCCCCTGGCAGAACCTATTTCAGAGACTAAAGAAGCCCCAGATGGGGTTTCAGGGCTGTCAGTTCCTCCAGGTTCTTCAGGGGATTCTCCACCCCCACAGAGGGCTGCTTGTCGAAGACTTACAACCAGGAGAAGCAGAGACAAGCTTTACCTGAGCCACCAACTCTACATTTAGGGAGTCCTGAATTTTGACAGGGTTATTTTCTGGGGAAGTTATGTCTCTGGAGACATAAATTAAGCATTTAGGACTGAGGCAATTTGTGGGAGCAACGTGTTGATACAACTTGCTACTGCTTTCCTGCTTGATCCTTGTTCCGGATTGGCGTGACCCTGGACCTCATCTCTCTTGGCTCTGGACTTTCTCAGTGGACCTGGCGTAAGCTATCATTGGCATTCTGGCTTTGACCTCTGGACTGTTTATCTTGGATTCTGCTTTGCTCTCTGAATAGGCATGACCTTGCTATAGTTTTCCTGGACTCTGATTTACTTCTGATTTGCTCTATTGGGGTTTGGCTCTGAATTTGCAGTAAAAGCCTTAACTCTGTGGGTCGTGACAGATAGCCTTACACATATGACCAACAGACAGAAAGACAGAAATGTCTTTTTCCACTGAGTTTATTTCAGCTGTTTTAAACCTGGAGACCTGTTTCTGCTTGGGGGTTGGTCAGTTTTTCTTTTAAAAAAATTACAACTGCAAAACTCCAAACTTCCAAAAATACTGTAGGGCACCAACAAGATCCAAGAGTCTGCTACATCTGTGCCCAAAGGGGTGCTGATCTGAAGTCCAACTTCAAAGTACTGTAATAATTCTTGCTTGGGCTACCCCGGTTTTTTATAACTGTCTTGCAGAATGTTCATTTGCCCTGCTGTACAATAACATAGCTGCACTAGTAATGCTTATCAAAATGTTTATGAAACAAATAACAGCATTGTCACAGTTGCTCTTATGTGATGCTAAAATGAGTACCCAGCTTGCTGGGGGGGGGGCAATGTGTAGCCTGCACACTGTGATTAAAATTGTAAAACCGCCCAGAGACTACTTGTAGTGGTATGGGGCGGTATATAAGCAGAACGCTTTGCTTTTTACTAATACTAAAAACACTCAAACTACTCAACTTAGATTAGATATTCTAATGTTACATCAAAACTGGCCATTAGAAGCCTTGCATGTGGAAGTCATACTTGATGCTAAAATAAGCAGAATATAACGGAGTACTTTTATTCCTTACCTTCAAATAGTCGATAGCCAAGAACTTGTTTCAAACAGATTGATCTGTTGATCTAAGGAATTAGGGAAAGCTGGACAAGCAAAGGAGGCAAACACTAACTCTTCCAACAGTGGAGCACAAAAGCAAAATTAAAAGTAACTAGAAAGGGCTTTAGTGCTCTGTTTCTCAATTCATGACACCATAAAATATCTTGACTGCTCAACATTTCTTAGACCACTTGGATGAACTACATTCTACTTCTACTCTATGGAATGGAAACACTGAGAAAGCCTCCGGATTCTGCAGTGCTGTATTATGCCCACTGCAAAGTGAAGTCATAGGGAAAGACTAGCCAACCTCAGTTCTCAGTACTGTACCTAGAATCCTTTGTAAAACCGCTGAAATGAGTAATTGCTCTGGGTAATGCTATACTATATACTGTTTCAGGTTTTCCTGAGTGTCAAGCACAATTTTCTTGTCTTTGCAACTTCAGCTTTTGGAAAGCTGCCTGGCTGCAATGGATAACAGAAACAAAACAGCTGAAGTGGCTGGAAGAGTTGACTATAGGAATCCTAATCACTGAAGGGTTATAAATGAAGCCCGTCCTCATGCTATCCAGGCCATAGTTTTCAAAACTGTAATAAAAAAAATAGACTGTATTCAGGATCTCAGATCTGAAGTGTTGAAGCATATTCATACTGTGGTAATAAAAAAAGACTGCAGATTAATTTGACACCCTTTCCATAACCGCAGATTCCTGAACTGTTCCTTGTTTCCTGCTATGGAAAAAGAAACTGCAGACCACTTGGGCAGTACAGATGTCAGTGAATTAAACTTGCTGCTGAAGTCTGCCTGACAAGGATTCAAACTGGTGAACGAGTCATTGCATGTGCACCTCTCATCACCTTCTTCATTTTGCTATGCATGCACCACAAAGAACGGCTTGAAATCATACCAGTAATTTGGCAAAAAAATATCTAACAGCTACAGAGATAGAGCCAGTGAAACTCCTGTTTGTCTTGTTCCTGGTCAAAGGAAAGGGAAAATTCAGAATGAGGTTATTGTGTGAGGTTGTTCTCAAAGTGCGATTCATATTTGCTTGGCTATAGCCTGTGAAATACCAACAATATGAGAAATAAGTAAAAGCAGACGTGGGCTTCCGGAAGGCTGGACTGCAGCCACAAGAACATACAGTATTCTTTGTCCTGTACAAGGCAAAATACAGTTCTCAGCAGCTGAAAAATAGATATAGAAAACTTTGGATATGGATTCAGGAAAGATAAATCATTCAACATCATCAATTGTACCTAGTCAACACACTCGCAGTACTTAAAGTTCTCAAAACTATGGGTCTATAAAACAAATAGTGGATTGTTTGATTTTCAGTAAGCACCAAAGTGGATCTGCTGGTAATATTCTACATGGAACTCTTTGCCTTCAAAACCTATCTGCACAAAAGCTAATTTATTTAAGGTCTGGGTTTAAAAGGAAATTCATTCCTTCAAATTAAATGCATATTATCAAGAAAAGGGTACATCTAATTTTTTTGTTATTTTACTAGTAGCCTAAAGGTAGTACCTCTTCTACTTTTCTTAACGTATCTTACATTGAGAAACTGTTTAGAAAGAAAGAAGAATTTGAGGAATCCTTTTCAAGAAACAGTGGAAAGGCACTACCACAAAGAGAGGTATGGGTGTAGGAGCGTGCATGTGGTTGGTGATGATGATTTTGCTTGCTACCTTACATTTGACTATACCTTGTCCTCAAATAGCCCCTTAAAGGCAAACTTTAAAGTGCTTCTAAGTCAGGGAATAAAGTCGCCTGAACATGGTGGGGTTTGCTTAAAAGTATATAATCTGCAAGTTTCATTTAGAAGAGTCTGATTTAAAAGATGACGACTCGTGAAATGGCACAAAACTGTACCTTGAAGTCCCAAGAGTATGTGGGTATACCGCCAGAGGGAGCTTTTCTTGAAGCTACACTCTGCCAAAGGAAATGCACAAATGACATTCTTCAGAAGTATTTCCTATGATGATGGTTTGCAACAGTTTTCATTGGAAGATAGCATATAGTGTAAATAAAGACGCATGCTGCTTTTTTCAAGATTATTTTCTAATCTTTAACAGTTCAAGACCCAAGCTTGTTTAAATAGAGAAAACCCTGTCAAATTTTCAATTTAGAATTGGAGTATGTAACATATAAGAGTCTGACATATTACTCTGCTGTAGCAAAACAACAAAAAATACTTGTGTCACCTTAAAGACTAACTCTTCATTTGGAAAAAAAATTGTAAACTGCAACCCGTTTTTTAGATTCACATATAGGAGAATGCTATTGAATTTCTAAGTACATATAATAGGAATTATGGAAGTTGCCATGGCTAATTGCAGTTAATAAACAAGATACTGGGCACTTCCTGGTTGTGTTTGCTGGCATATGAATGACATGAAACTGGCACCCCATCTGTTTGTTTGTTTGTTTATATTTTTCTATACCGCCTGGTTAAAAACATCAATCAATTAAAATATATATGTATATCAAAGCACATCAATAAAAAAGAAAACAACAACAAAAACAACTAGTTGTTGCCAAATGCTTCTCTAAGCACTTTTTTTGAAGGCCAGCACGGACTGTGGTAGGCGAATCTCACTTGGGAGATTGTTCCACAGAGTAAGGCTGGCCACAGAGAAGGGCCAGTTTCGAGTGATTGATTTCTGGGCCTCCCTAGGCGTGGCCACCTGAAGTGAGAACTGAGTCAGGCCTCAGTTGACCTCTGGGAGATCCGCTCCACCAGATATACCCTGTAGAGGATTTTGTAAATCAAAACCAGTACCTTGAACCTTATTAGGGACACAACGGGCAACCAATGCAAGCAAGCCAGAAATGGGGTGATCTGGTCATACCTGCCCACACCTACCACCAGTCTAGCTGCTGCATTTTGTATCCAATGAAGTCTCCAAATAAGGGTCAAGGGCAACACCATGTACAGAGTGTTGCAATAGTGTATCCTCAACATCATGAGCACCTGCACAACTGTTCTCACGGAAGCCTCATCCAGGTATGGGTGAATCTGGGCTATCGGCCAAAGATGGAAAAAGGCGGACTTAGAAAGGGCTACCACCTGGGCTTCCAGGGATTAAGCCGGATCCAAGACCACACCCAGATTCCTAACTCAATCCACCAGCTGGAGGGTAGAACTCCTCAAACTGGGAAGAGGGCCACTGTACCCGGGAGAGGAGGCCTCAAAGAACAGAACCTCAGTCTTCTCCAGGTTGAGTCCAAGCCTGTTAGTCCTGGTCCATTTCTTGGCCGCATCCAGACCAGAGTCGAGAGTCTGCACCACTTCTGCAGCAGAGGGGGTTAAAGGAGAGATAGAGCTGTGTATTGTCTGCATACTGGTGACAGCATACTCTAAATCCCCTAATGACCTCAGCCAGTGGCCTCATGTAGATGTTGAACAGCATGGGGGAGATTGCCGACCCCTGGGGCACCCCACAAGGAAGCATCCAAGGAGCTGACAACTCCTCCCCCAGCTGAACACTCTGGGGACGGCCACCAAAGAAGGACCAGAGCCAGCTACAAGCTGGCCCTCCAATCGGCACCTTGGAAAGCCAACCCAGCAAGATACTTTGGTGAACGGTACCAAAAGCTACTGACAGATCCAGGAGGACCAACAAGGTAGAGGAACCCATCAGCCACCCTGTGGAGGTCATCTTGCAGTGCGAACAGAGCAGTTTCAGTCCCCCAACACAGCCTGAACCCGGAATGGAATGGGTCCAGGATGTAATAGTCCTCCAGGAACGACTGGAGCCGGACGGTGGCCACCCTCTTGATCACCTTGCCCAAAAAAGGAACACTGGCAACCGGATGATAGTTACACAAATCATCCAATGCCAAGCCAGATTTCTTTAAAGAGAAGCCCTTGGGCTAGATGGGCAGTATAAAAGTTAAATAAATAAATAAATAAATAATACATAATAAATAAATAAATAAATAAATAAATAAATAAATAAATAAATAAATAAATAAATAAATAAATAAATAAAGTGGGCAATTCTAAGTAACAGGCCATTGTTTCCACATTCCTGTTGTTGTATGCATATACTTTTCATATAACTTTATACAACTTTATACTTTTTCCTTTGTATAAAGGAGTTAATTCGTTCCAAATGAAATTATGTTAAGCAAATTTTTCCTTCATACGAATTCCAATAGGAATGCATTGAAAACAGAGTAATTCCTAATTATGTTGTATGGATTTGCCCCATAGACGATTCTGTTAAGCAAATTTCCCCTATCTCTGGAATTTTTTATGTTGTATAGATTTTATGTTATACAAACCATTTGTTATACAAGGGTCCACTGTATATATAAACACCTCTGCTACAAAAAAGTCAAGATTCAGATCTGGAAAATGAATCCATATTTACCTTCCAATGATCAATTACTAAACAAAGCAGATTAAATGCAAGTTATATGTGTCAGGAAAATCACATGTAATGAGAAACAGGCGCCTCTCTTTATGTTGAGAAAAGATTTTTCCAAAACTTGAATAAATGTATGTCCTAGTTTGACCTTGAATCAAGTCAACCAAAAAACACTCATTCAAGACCCAGACTTCACAAACCATATTTCCACTAGAGTCTCTGGTAGGGGAGATGAAAATCAATTATTTGTAAAAACCAAATGGATTTAAACTGCGATTTAAATAAAATATATTAATTTAAAAATTTAAATCATAAAAAATCTCATTTCTAAAATTTAAATTGTGCCTCTGGAACAATGTAGTAGGTAGTATTACAAAGTAGAAAAGAAAATTATTACTATTTCCATTACAGGGAGTGATCTCAGCTTTACTCCACTCAAGAGGATGTTACCTCAACAGAAATAAACTCTGGATGCTGTCCATAATTTCATATTATATCAATCTAAGTTTTCTGTGGCAATCCTTTTCCACATAAACTACACAGCTTCTTTATATAGCATGCATACAGTCTATGATACAAAACACATTCTAGTGAGTTTGATGCCACTTAGAGACATGAAGACAAGCCACGTTTGCATGTAATTTCCAACTATGAACTTTCATGCTACAGTGGCACCTCTACTTACGAGCAGCTCTACTTATGAGCAATTCGACTTAAGAACAGAAAACCATTGACTTTTTAACTGTTGCCTTACAAATTTTAGATGCGGTCTGTTCTACTTACATTTTTTTTAAAAAATTAAAATTTATTTATTTATTTATTTTTGATCTTACAAGTTATTTGACTTATGAGCATGCATTCCGAACGGATTAAACTCATAAGCAGAGGTACACTAACCCCCCCATCTATCGTGGGGGTTAGGGACCCACCCGACCTGCGATCATTGACAATCTGCGATATGCGGATGCAGGTCAGGTGTGGGGGGGCACAATTTTAAACATTGCACGCCGCTTCCCAGCACCCTGGGGGGTGTGGGGAGCGGTGCGTGATCTTTAAAAAGGGCTTTTGGCTGTGGAGCCAAGCGCTCGGCTCCGAGGCCAAAAGCCCTTTTAGCATCACATGCTGCTCATCCGCACCCCCGGGGGATGCAGGCGAGTGGTGGGCAATCTTTAAAAAGGACTTTCAGTGGCAGAGCCAAGCACTTGGCTCCGCGGCTGAGAGCCCTTTTTAAACATTGCATGCCGCTCGCCCGCACCCCTGGGGGAAGCGGGCGAGCAGCGGACAATCTTTAAAAAGGACTTTCGGCGGCAGAGCCAAGCGCTTGGCTTCGCGGCCAAAAGCCTTTTAAACGCCACACACCGCTTCCCAGCACTCCGAGGGGGTGGGGGAGAAGTGGCGCGCAATACCTCTGGAGGCAAGCCCCGGGCTCCAGCTGATTGGTGCTGGGGTGGGGGAGAAAACCCTTTTGTTCCCCCATCCCAGCACCAACATCTGGAGTCCGGGGCTTGGGAAAAGGGGGGGAAGGTTTAAAAAAGCCCCAAACCTTCCCCCTCTCCCTCAAGCCCTTTCGGGGTATAAGAACCACTGTCCCACTGTATTTGTTAACCAACTAAACATCTCTCCTCTGCTTAAGACATACATGGATGAACCCCCACGTCACATTTGTTTTTTGAGAGCCCCTTTCACAACCCACCAACAAAACTTCTTTTCCTTATTCTTCACCAGCACTGTACCATAAATACAAGCCTGTACAACCAAACCTTTCAATTGTTGAAAACATTGGCTGGTATTGCAACATGCTGTGCTACAATCATGCAAGTTGTTTAGGCTCTTTAGGTGACAAGATATGCATTTAGAGCTTTACCAAACAGTTGCAGGGGATCCTAAATTACTATGTCAGCAGGGTTTCCATGGAGATTCTCAGTCATCCAGGTGAGGTTTCCTGGGAGTTGAGTCATGGCAACTGGACTTCTTTTCTTATGGGATTTAAAATTTCACTGCTGATCCAAGTAGCTTCTTCAATCTGAGGAAAGTTGGTGGGAGATTCCAATTTAAAGTTCACCTCGATTTCATCCCACCTGCTCTGAATAGGCTCCTTAGATGGACAACGGTCTGTGGTGCGTGAAAGTCACACCTAGGCAACCCTTCCCAACATCCATGATGGCTCCACACTATCTATCTATCTATCTATCTATCTATCTATCTATCTATCTATCTATCTATCTATCTATTAGAGATGGGCAGGAATAGAAAAAATGGAGTTTCATTTGTCGTTCCCCCCCCCCATGTTTTTTTAGCATTTAAAGCCGCTCACTTCATTGCTGTAACGGAAACGAAGCGCACAACAAAAATCCCCGCGTTTCTGTTCGTTTCGTTTCATTTTAGAGACAAATTCCGTTTGTCATTTCGTTGCGTAACGAAACGAAATCCGAAAAACGAAAACTTGTTCGTTCCGTGCCCATCTCTAATATATATATATATATATATATATATATATATATATATATATATATATATATATATATATATATATATATATATATATATATATATATATATATATATATATATATATATATATATATATATATATATATATATGTTTTCGTAGATTTTCACGGGTATAGGTATGCATGTTAGGGTGGATTCGGGTTTCTTCCCGTGTAGAAATCTGGTTGTTTTGGCGACGTTTCGACGAGGTCTCACTCGTCATCTTCAGGCTGGTGTTCTGGCTTCTTTCTTCTTGAAGCAAAGCGTGATCTCAGTTGAAGTCCTTCTATAAATACTGCTGGGTATGTGTGGTTTGCTTGCTCTGTTGCTGATTGTAGGTTCGTTTGTTCTTTTGTGATCTGCTGTGTGGCTGAGGCGATCGTTAAGGGATAAACTGCTGTTGGGTTAGATGGCTGTTTAGAGACATCCTGTGTGGGTGAGGTGCTGGATGTGTGTCTATTAGCCTTTTGTTTCTTAACGACCTTGGTGATGGGTGTTCTGGCAGCATCCTGGTCTTTGGTGGAGTGGGGTTCTGTGTCTTGTGAATTCATTTTGGTCTGGCTACGGGTCTGTGGTCTCCCAATGTTTTTTTGGCGTGTGTAAGTGTGTTCCATGTGGTGACTGGAGTGGGGTGTAGCGGTAGATGGTACAGTCGTGGTTTTGTTATTGGATGGTGGTTTCGTTTCATCTGTGGGAAGGGTCTGGGTTTGTGTTTGGTGTGGATGGAAGGTGGTGGCATCTTGTGTCCTTTTGGACCTGGTGTCAGTTTTTGTGACAGAGGCTCGTCTGTTGACCAGGGCTAGTTTCCAGATGTCAGGCAAGCGGGAGGTGTCATCACGTTTATTCATGTTGTTTGGGTGTTTCTCTATTTCAATGGCTTCCATGATTATTCGACTGTTGAAGTGTTCAGTTTTGGAGATGAGTTTGGTTCTTTCAAAATCAATTTCATGACCTGTTGTTTTTATGTGCTGGAAGAGAGAGGAAGATTTTTCTTCTTTTTTGACTGCGTTCTTGTGTTCTGCGATGCGTGCGCTTATTCTCCTGTTTGTCTGTCCGATGTATGTGGCTGGGCAGACTTTGCATGGTATTTCGTAGACTCCTTGGTTTTCTAGCTCAATCTTGTCTTTGGGGTTTCTTAAAATGTTGGCTATTTTTTGTTCGGTGCAAAAAGGCTGTCTTGATATTGTGTTTGTGGAGAATTTTGCTGATTTTGTCTGTGGTGCCTTTGATGTAAGGGAGGAGGGCAGTGCCATTGTTCTCTTCTGTTTCTTGGTTCTTGGGGGGTGTTTCTTTTTGGATTAGTTTGGTGATGGTGTTTTTTTGGAATCCGTTCGCAATTAAAGCATTCGAGAGAGTGTGTAATTCAGTTTTTAGGTGGTCTTTGTCAGCGAGGCGTTTGGTTCTGGAGATGAGGGTTTTTGCTACGGAGTTGATCTGTGCAGGGTGGTGGTGTGATTGTGCATTTAAGTAGCGGTTTGTATGTGTTTTTTTCCGGTAGATGGTGTGTCCTAAGGAGCCGTCGGGTTTTTTGTAGATTAGGACGTCCAGGAAGGGAAGTTGGTTGTTGGCTTCTATTTCCATAGTGAATTGTATTTTGGGGTGTAGGCTGTTGAGATGTGTGAGGAAGTTGTTCAGTTTGTCTTTCCCGTGTGGCCAGATAACAAAGGTGTCGTCAACATATCTGAGCCAGAGTTTGGGTTTATGTTCGGACTTCTGTAACGCGTTGGTTTCAAAGTGTTCCATATATAGGTTTGCGATGACCGGTGAGAGGGGTGATCCCATGGGTGCTCCTTCTATCTGTTTGTATCTTTGTCCATTGTGGATGAAGTATGTGTTGGTTAGGCAGTGGTTGGTCAGATCTAGGATGTGCTTGGGGGGGTTGTATTTGTTGTGGATAGCTGTCAAGGCTTCTTGAATGGGCACTTGTGTGAAGAGCGAAACAACATCGAAGCTCACGAGTAGGTCGTTGGGTTGTAGGTCTTGTTTCTTTATAATTTCTATGAAGTGGAACGAGTTTTGTACGTATGAAGTGATGGATTCTGCATAGGGCTGGAGTTGTTTGGCAAGAAATTTGGCGAGGTTTTGTAGGGGTGAGCCTATGGAGCTGACTATGGGTCTGAGAGGTGTTCCTTCTTTGTGAATCTTAGGGAGGCCGTAGAGTTTGGGGCATCTGGATGATTTCTCTCTGGGGATGATGCTTGGCTTGATTTCTTCACTTAAGGGTGAGGCTTTTATTTTGGCTTTGGTGGTTTTTTCCAGGTAGGTGGTGGGGTCTGTGTTCAAAGGTATGTAAGCAGGGTCTTGTAGTAGGTTGGATAGTTTGGCTTGGTAGTCAGATGTGTTCATCACCACTGTGGCATTGCCTTTGTCTGCTGGGAGAATGATTATGTTGTTGTCTTTCCTCAGGTTGGTGAGGGCTTTTTGTTCTTCTTTGTGTAAATTGCTTCTGGGTGGTTTGCTGGAGCAGAGGATATTGGTGACTTCGAGTCTGATTTTGTTGGCTTCATCTGGGTTGATTTTGGTTAGGCTGGCTTCCACTCCGCATATGATGTTTTCAGTGGGGATGTGTCTGGGGGCGACTGCAAAGTTGAATCCTTTGGACAGGACTTTGGTCTCTGCGATGGTGAGTGTCCTGTCTGATATGTTGTGAACTGTTTGTTTAATGGGCTGTTGTGGGGGGGTTGGGCTTCTGGCGTTTTTCCAGTTTGTGGAGTTTGTTGGTGTGTATGTCTGTCTTGTGGGAGGTCTCTGTTTCAGCTCTCCAGGCGGCGAGTTGCTTGGATTTGTTCCAGAGTGTTGGGTGGATTTTGTTGCTGAGTTTGAGGTGGAGAGTGAGTAGGTCTCTGTTGGTTTGATCTAGTAGGTATCTTTTCTTGTGTAGTTCGTTTCTGATTAGGGCTAGTTCTGTTCTTTTCAGGATCCTTTCGCTGGATGGGGTTTTTGAGTGGAATTTCAGTTGGAAGCTTGTGGGGATCACATTTTTATCTCGGCAGTTGCGTAGGAATGCAATGTCACATAAGATGGTGGCTCTTCGGACTTCTAGTTTCTCGTAGGTTCTGGTCAGCTGGAAGGTTTCCTCCCCGTAGAGGTCGGATATTTGTTTTCGTAGATTTTCACGGGTATAGGTATGCATGTTAGGGTGGATTCGGGTTTCTTCCCGTGTAGAAATCTGGTTGTTTTGGCGACGTTTCGACGAGATCTCACTCGTCATCTTCAGGCTGGTGTTCTGGCTTCTTTCTTCTTGAAGCAAAGCGTGGTCTCAGTTGAAGTCCTTCTATAAATACTGCTGGGGGTGTGTGGTTTGCTTGCTCTGTTGCTGATTGTAGGTTCGTTTGTTCTTTTGTGATCTGCTGTGTGGCTGAGGCGATCGTTAAGGGATAAACTGCTGGTGGGTTAGATGGCTGTTTAGAGACATCCTGTGTGGGTGAGGTGCTGGATGTGTGTCTATTAGCCTTTTGTTTCTTAACGACCTTGGTGATGGGTGTTCTGGCAGCATCCTGGTCTTTGGTGGAGTGGGGTTCTGTGTCTTGTGAATTCATTTTGGTCTGGCTACGGGTCTGTGGTCTCCCAATGTTTTTTTGGCGTGTGTAAGTGTGTTCCATGTGGTGACTGGAGTGGGGTGTAGCGGTAGATGGTACAGTCGTGGTTTTGTTATTGGATGGTGGTTTCGTTTCATCTGTGGGAAGGGTCTGGGTTTGTGTTTGGTGTGGATGGAAGGTGGTGGCATCTTGTGTCCTTTTGGACCTGGTGTCAGTTTTTGTGACAGAGGCTCGTCTGTTGACCAGGGCTAGTTTCCAGATGTCAGGCAAGCGGGAGGTGTCGTCACGTTTATTCATGTTGTTTGGGTGTTTCTCTATTTCAATGGCTTCCATGATTATTCGACTGTTGAAGTGTTCAGTTTTGGAGATGAGTTTGGTTCTTTCAAAATCAATTTCATGACCTGTTGTTTTTATGTGCTGGAAGAGAGAGGAAGATTTTTCTTCTTTTTTGACTGCGTTCTTGTGTTCTGCGATGCGTGCGCTTATTCTCCTGTTTGTCTGTCCGATGTATGTGGCTGGGCAGACTTTGCATGGTATTTCGTAGACTCCTTGGTTTTCTAGCTCAATCTTGTCTTTGGGGTTTCTTAAAATGTTGGCTATTTTTTGTTCGGTGCAAAAGGCTGTCTTGATATTGTGTTTGTGGAGAATTTTGCTGATTTTGTCTGTGGGCACCACAGAATAATCATGGAAGCCATTGAAATAGAGAAACACCCAAACAACATGAATAAACGTGACGACACCTCCCGCTTGCCTGACATCTGGAAACTAGCCCTGGTCAACAGACGAGCCTCTGTCACAAAAACTGACACCAGGTCCAAAAGGACACAAGATGCCACCACCTTCCATCCACACCAAACACAAACCCAGACCCTTCCCACAGATGAAACGAAACCACCATCCAATAACAAAACCACGACTGTACCATCTACCGCTACACCCCACTCCAGTCACCACATGGAACACACTTACACACGCCAAAAAAACATTGGGAGACCACAGACCCGTAGCCAGACCAAAATGAATTCACAAGACACAGAACCCCACTCCACCAAAGACCAGGATGCTGCCAGAACACCCATCACCAAGGTCGTTAAGAAACAAAAGGCTAATAGACACACATCCAGCACCTCACCCACACAGGATGTCTCTAAACAGTCATCTAACCCACCAGCAGTTTATCCCTTAACGGCCTCAGCCACACAGCAGATCACAAAAGAACAAACGAACCTACAATCAGCAAAAGAGCAAGCAAACCACACCCCCCCAGCAGTATTTATAGAAGGACTTCAACTGAGACCACGCTTTGCTTCAAGAAGAAAGAAGCCAGAACACCAGCCTGAAGATGACGAGTGAGATCTCGTCGAAACGTCGCCAAAACAACCAGATTTCTACACGGGAAGAAACCCGAATCCACCCTAACATGCATACCTATACCCGTGAAAATCTACGAAAACAAATATATATATATATATATATATATATATATATATATATATATATATATATATATATATATATATATATATATATATATATATATATATATATATATATATATGCATGTTAGGGTGGATTCGGGTTTCTTCCCGTGTAGAAATCTGGTTGTTTTGGCGACGTTTCGACGAGGTCTCACTCGTCATCTTCAGGCTGGTGTTCTGGCTTCTTTCTTCTTGAAGCAAAGCGTGATCTCAGTTGAAGTCCTTCTATAAATACTGCTGGGGGTGTGTGGTTTGCTTGCTCTGTTGCTGATTGTAGGTTTGTTTGTTTCTTTTGTGATTTGCTGTGTGGCTGAGGCGATCGTTAAGGGCTTAACTGTTGGTGGGTTAGAATTCACAAGACACAGGACCCCACTCCACCAAAGCCCAGGATGCTGCCAGAACGCCCATCACCAAGGTCGTTAAGAAACAAAAGGCTAATAGACACACATCCAGCACCTCACCCACACAGGATGTCTCTAAACAGCCATCTAACCCACCAACAGTTAAGCCCTTAACGATCGCCTCAGCCACACAGCAAATCACAAAAGAACAAACAAACCTACAATCAGCAACAGAGCAAGCAAACCACACACCCCCAGCAGTATTTATAGAAGGACTTCAACTGAGATCACGCTTTGCTTCAAGAAGAAAGAAGCCAGAACACCAGCCTGAAGATGACGAGTGAGACCTCGTCGAAACGTCGCCAAAACAACCAGATTTCTACACGGGAAGAAACCCGAATCCACCCTAACATGCATACCTATACCCGTGAAAATCTACGAAAACAAATATCCGACCTCTACGGGGAGGAAACCTTCCAGCTGACCAGAACCTACGAGAAAAACTAGAAGTCCGAAGAGCCACCATCTTATGTGACATTACATTCCTACGCAACTGCCGGGATAAAAATGTGATCCCCACAAGCTTCCAACTGAAATTCCACTCAAAAACCCCATCCAGCGAAAGGATCCTGAAAAGAACAGAACTAGCCCTAATCAGAAACGAACTACACAAGAAAAGATACCTACTAGATCAAACCAACAGAGACCTACTCACTCTCCACCTCAAACTCAGCAACAAAATCCACCCAACACTCTGGAACAAATCCAAGCAACTCGCCGCCTGGAGAGCTGAAACAGAGACCTCCCACAAGACAGACACACACACCAACAAACTCCACAAACTGGAAAAACGCCAGAAGCCCAACCCCCCACAACAACCCATGAAACAAACAGTTCACAACATATCAGACAGGACACTCACCATCGCAGAGACCAAAGTCCTGTCCAAAGGATTCAACTTTGCAGTCGCCCCCAGACACATCCCCACTGAAAATATCATATGCGGAGTGGAAGCCAGCCTAACCAAAATCAACCCAGATGAAGCCAACAAAATCAGACTCGAAGTCACCAATATCCTCTGCTCCAGCAAACCACCCAGAAGCAATTTACACAAAGAAGAACAAAAAGCCCTCACCAACCTGAGGAAAGACAACAACATAATCATTCTCCCAGCAGACAAAGGCAATGCCACAGTGGTGATGAACACATCTGACTACCAAGCCAAACTATCCAACCTACTACAAGACCCTGCTTACATACCTTTGAACGCAGACCCCACCACCTACCTGGAAAAAACCACCAAAGCCAAAATAAAAGCCTCACCCTTAAGTGAAGAAATCAAGCCAAGCATCATCCCCAGAGAGAAATCTTCCAGATGCCCCAAGCTCTACGGCCTCCCCAAGATTCACAAAGAAGGAACACCTCTCAGACCCATAGTCAGCTCCATAGGCTCACCCCTACAAAACCTCGCCAAATTCCTTGCCAAACAACTCCAGCCCTATGCAGAATCCATCTCTTCATACATACAAAACTCGTTCCACTTCATAGAAATTATAAAGAAACAAGACCTACAACCCAATGACCTACTCGTGAGCTTCGATGTTGTTTCGCTCTTCACACAAGTGCCCATTCAAGAAGCCTTGACAGCTATCCACAACAAATACAACCCCCCCAAGCACATCCTAGATCTGACCAACCACTGCCTAACCAACACATACTTCATCCACAATGGACAAAGATACAAACAGATAGAAGGAGCACCCATGGGATCACCCCTCTCACCGGTCATCGCAAACCTATATATGGAACACTTTGAAACCAACGCGTTACAGAAGTCCGAACATAAACCCAAACTCTGGCTCAGATATGTTGATGACACCTTTGTTATCTGGCCACACGGGAAAGACAAACTGAACAACTTCCTCACACATCTCAACAGCCTACACCCCAAAATACAATTCACTATGGAAATAGAAGCCAACAACCAACTTCCCTTCCTGGACGTCCTAATCTACAAAAAAACCCCGACGGCTCCTTAGGACATACCATCTACCGGAAAAAAACACATACAAACCGCTACTTAAATGCACAATCACACCACCACCCTGCACAGATCAACTCCGTAGCAAAAACCCTCATCTCCAGAACCAAACGCCTCGCTGACAAAGACCACCTAAAAACTGAATTACACACTCTCTCGAATGCTTTAATTGCGAACGGATTCCAAAAAAACACCATCACCAAACTAATCCAAAAAGAAACACCCCCCAAGAACCAAGAAACAGAAGAGAACAACGGCACTGCCCTCCTCCCTTACATCAAAGGCACCACAGACAAAATCAGCAAAATTCTCCACAAACACAATATCAAGACAGCCTTTTGCACCGAACAAAAAATAGCCAACATTTTAAGAAACCCCAAAGACAAGATTGAGCTAGAAAACCAAGGAGTCTACGAAATACCATGCAAAGTCTGCCCAGCCACATACATCGGACAGACAAACAGGAGAATAAGCGCACGCATCGCAGAACACAAGAACGCAGTCAAAAAAGAAGAAAAATCTTCCTCTCTCTTCCAGCACATAAAAACAACAGGTCATGAAATTGATTTTGAAAGAACCAAACTCATCTCCAAAACTGAACACTTCAACAGTCGAATAATCATGGAAGCCATTGAAATAGAGAAACACCCAAACAACATGAATAAACGTGATGACACCTCCCGCTTGCCTGACATCTGGAAACTAGCCCTGGTCAACAGACGAGCCTCTGCCACAAAGACTGACACCAGGTCCAAAAGGACACAAGATGCCACCACCCTCCATCCACACCAAATACAAACCCAGACCCTTCCCACAGATGAAACGAAACCACCATCCAATAACAAAACCACGACTGCACCATCTACCACTACTCCCCACTCCAGCCACCACATGGAGCACACTTACACACACCAAAAAAAACATTGAGAGACCACAGACACGCAGCCAGACCAAAATGAATTCACAAGACACAGGACCCCACTCCACCAAAGCCCAGGATGCTGCCAGAACGCCCATCACCAAGGTCGTTAAGAAACAAAAGGCTAATAGACACACATCCAGCACCTCACCCACACAGGATGTCTCTAAACAGCCATCTAACCCACCAACAGTTAAGCCCTTAACGATCGCCTCAGCCACACAGCAAATCACAAAAGAACAAACAAACCTACAATCAGCAACAGAGCAAGCAAACCACACCCCCCCAGCAGTATTTATAGAAGGACTTCAACTGAGATCACGCTTTGCTTCAAGAAGAAAGAAGCCAGAACACCAGCCTGAAGATGACGAGTGAGACCTCGTCGAAACGTCGCCAAAACAACCAGATTTCTACACGGGAAGAAACCCGAATCCACCCTAACATGCATACCTATACCCGTGAAAATCTACGAAAACACATATATATATATATATATATATATATATATATATATATATATATATATATATATATATATATATATATATATATATATATATATATATATATATATATAGAAGAGTTGCATGAGGTTGCTGAAACCTTTCTGAAAAAAAGTATACATACTCTTTCTTAAGCACAACGGTAACTGCACTCTTGTTCTCTCCCTCCCTTCCTCCCTCCTCCCACACTCTCTCATTCTCACACACACTCTATATATGTTGAATTGGTGAATTCATGTCCTTACATAGGCATCTGTGCATATTATGTGATTTTTATCAGTGCTCTCTGACTATGATTCAGTCAAACACTAACAGAGCATAAAGCCCTGCTGACACAGTAATTCAGCATCTCCTGCAACTGTTTGCCCAAGTGCCTGTCTGTCTACATGTGTATTAATTTGTTCCTCTGTGTGTGAATGCTTGCATGTTTATCTACAAATACCACTTTCTACCCACCAACACCTATGCCTTCTGCCCCACCAACCTCAACGGCCAGCAGCTGCCACTATTAAAATGTGAATGGACCATATGATTTGAAACATGCAGACAAAATTCCCACCAAATGCGCTGCAAGTATGCAAATCAAAAAGACTTCCATAGGTTTTCCACTGTTTTCCTTCCAGGTTGCACTCTGCAGACAAATGCTAACCAGGATTATCAGGTCACATTTTTGGATTGTGTGAGGTAACGATGAGTTAGTCTCCTGAAAATGTACACTGGAAAAGGAAATTGGTGGCTGCCTAAGGAAGCAGGAGAGGGAAGTCCCTGCCCCTGTTCAGAATCGACAGCCAACCCAGGAGGAGAACCCAGCTAGTGCATCGAGGCCTGTGCGTGGAGCAGCCACTGGGGATGAGGGAAGGAAGTGTGCGTGTCAACTAACATCACTCACTCAGGCCGAATCAACCTGTGCCTATCTTTACTGTTCACCATACGCCCAAACACCTAAAAAAAGGGCAGTTCCCAGGAAATCATAAGCATCAAAATAATTTTTTCCACACATTCACTTACATCAGGCATGTCCTAACTTCGGCCCTCCAGATGTTTTGGACCACAACTCCTGTATTCCAAGCCTGTATTTCCAATGGCAAAGGACTGTGGGAGTTGTGGTCCAAAATATCTGGAGGGCCAAAGTTTGGACAAGCCTGACTTACATGTTCAGAGAGGCTGTGGTGAGCTGTATGGTTCCCCTCACCCACCAGTGTAAGCATGCACACACACTCCCTCGCTTGCTCGCTCTCCAAATACCTATCATACGTGAAAAATAACTGTCCATATGTACAGATATTCATCATGAGAGCTTCTATAGTTGAGAAGGATGAACCCTGTTCATCTGTTCTCAATAAAGTGCAGGAGAGCTCCATCTGCACATTTACATGTGTGGAGACCTCTTTCTTATTAATTTCTAGTGGACATACACCATGGGACAGAAAAATAGCATGTAGTTCCAGCAGTGAGGAGAGCTAGACAACATTGCCCAAGAAGTCTTTTTACATGTTTACTAAAGTGTCCCAAGTGCTTCATGTGAACCCCCTCACAAGGAATATCTAAACATTACAACTGATATTTCAAAAGCTCTTTGGTTAAAAATGATCTTTTCAAATACCGAAAGACTCTGGAGATATTGCAACAAAAAGCCTGGCCACAGATATAGAATCTTAAAGTTACAGATGTACCAGAAAAAATAGGAGTGTGATTTCTTGCAACAGAGATCTTGACCTTTTTGCTTTCCACTTCCATTTAATAGGAATGCAATATTACAAACAGTGTTCTTCAAGACGTGATCTGCTCTAGTATGTTTTCCCAAGTTACCGTCAGATCATGTTTTGCTTAGTACATTATTTTAATATAACTCAAGCTTCAAACCTATACAGTGAGGCCTTGAATTACAAAATTAATCCGTTCCAACGTATCTTTTGTAATTCAAAATTTTTGTGGTTCAAAACACAGTTTCCCATAGGAATGCCTTGAAAACCGATTAATCCTGCTTTGGTGCTGTGGCACAAAATTAAAAAAACCTGGCTGCCCTTAAGGTTTAGCAGGGAGCCAAGTCGGGGGGCTAGTTATGAAGCTTTTCTTGCACTTTAAGGCTTCAAAACCAGCCACCCGACTTTGCTTCCTGACAAGCTGGCTGCCCTTATCTTTTGGCGGAAAGCAAAAGTGGGTGGCTGGTTGTGAAGCCTTAAAGTGCAAGAAAGGCTTCAGAACCAGCCACTCGATTTTGCTCCCCTCCAAACCTAAAGGGCAGCCAGTTGAGAACAGGGGAGCAGAGCAGGTTTTTGAATTTTGTGCCACAGCAGCATCCTTACTGCTGTGGTGTGAAACTGAAAAACCTGCTCTGCTGTCCCATTCTGAGCCAGGCAAGATCGGGTCTGTTCTGAGCCAGGCAGGGCCCAGGTGAGTAGCACCACCCACCTGACCCTCACCTGGTTGAGAATGGAGGACCTGATCTTGCTGAGCTGTCAAAATCAGATGTATGGTGGGGGGGGGCAAGACTTCACTCCTGCTCTCTGGTCTGGCTTCAGCGAAATGGCGGCAGCAAGACTAGGCAGCAGGACTAAAGCTGCTGGTCACCGCTCACCACCACCACACAGTTTATGTTGACAGCTCACTGAAGGGTTTTCCCAGGAACCCAGCAAAGCAGGGGAAGCTCTTCCCCTGCTTTGCTTGGTCAGGAAAAGCTTCCCCTATGAATTCCTTGAAAAACTATTACTTGAATTTTTCGTTAATAAAAATCCGCCTTTTATTCGTAATTTAAAATTACCCTATACTGGCGGATTTCCTTTCATAATTAATTTTTTTGTTGTTCATGGCATTCATAATTCAAGGCTTTACTGTACTTCCTTACTTGCAATTAAGTTTCACTAGAAATAACTAAACTTGCAAGTACTGTATGTACTCGAATATAAGTCTAGTTTTGCAGACCTAATTTTGGGCTGAAAAGGGGGGCCCTTGACTTATATTCGGGTCAATACTTTTAGCCACTGACGCAAGTGCTTAAACATCACACACCGCTCCCCCCAACGTGGTGGGGGTGTCAGGAGAAGTGGCGCACAATGTTTAAAATGACTTTTAGCCACCAACCCAAGCACTTGCCTCAGTGGCTAAAAGGAGGAGCTGCCAGGCCCTGCTGCATTTACCACTCTAGACTTATACTCAAGTCAATAAGTTTCCCCAGTTTTGGGGGGGTTAAATTAGGGGCCTCGAATTATACTCAGATCGACTTATACTTGAGTATATAGGTAAGTAATCAAGAATAGGAATATACAGTAGTCTCCCGTTTTATCACGCAAGTTAGGTTTTCTAACCGCCCATGATAAATGAAAATTGGCAATATGTGGACGCCATCATTGTGAGGGTCAGAAGCCTCTGCTGGGGTCTCCAATGGGTCCAGAGGCCTCCACATCTGGCACCTCCATCGGGACTGGAGGCCTCCTGAAGATTCCCCAGCCTAGTCTGGCAGCCTTAGCAGAGATTACAGATGGGTCCAGAGGCCTCCACAGACAGTTTCAGAGACCTCTGCTGGGGCCGCCATCACAAAAGCAGTTGTAAGGGTGGTGGATCCCACAATACAGCAAGAATGTGATATGTGGCGCGTGATGTGGTGAGGGACTACTGCACTGTAAACTCCCCTTTCATTTTCAGAAACTCTTTCCTCCATATTTATAAAACGATTTCAATGAAACTACAATGGATTATAGCACAGAATAATTTTATCATCCCCATCAATTATTAGGTCATAAAATGTAATCATCACTCCTAGCTAACCTATAGGCATAGGTTCAAGACAGATGAACAATTCTGATGTCATTACATTTGTACCCCAACTATCCTTTTAAAAATCCAGGGGATAAACATCTACACCATCAAAGGAGCTGGATTAGTGACATTGTGAAACACTGTGATTTAATCCAAAATTATCCAGTGAGCATCTTGGCATTTGACTTGAGATTTCTCCAGTCCAAACATATTATAAGAACACATATTGGGACCACAAAGCGCAGCATCCAGACCAGAATCAAAGAACATGAAAGACACTGCAGGCTAAAACAACCTGAAAAATCAGCAGTAGCTGAACACACCCTGAAACAAACTGGACATGAAATCCTCTTCCAGGACATAGAGGTACTGGACAACACTACCAATCACTATGTCAGACGGCACAGGGAAGCTACTGAAATCCACAAACATAAGCACAGTTTCAACAAAAAAGAAGAAAACCTAAAAATCAGCATAGCCTGGCTTCCAGTACTAAAGGCTGCAGAGTGCAAAAAAAGTCAAAGCTCAATGATTCCTATCCAGCCACAAGCAATGGTGATCAATTCACACAACAGAACAACTAATGACACCCATCAACTACATATTAGGATCATTGCTACTCCTGATTATGTTGAAACTTCTTAATCCCGCCATCACAATACAATGACTAACACCTTTTGTCCTGCATAAGACAAACTTCCTCTTTCCCACAACTTTAAGAACCCTAGTCTCACGCACTCTATAATCCCAGAGCACAGAGGAAAACTCCTTGTTCCCTGAGCTCCATGCCCTCTGAAGATGCCAGCCACAGAAACGTCAGGAAGAAAAACTTCCAGAACACAGCCGAACAGCCTGAAAAACTCACAACAACAGTCTAGCAACTTGATATCAAGCAACAGGTGTTGTTACAGGAATCATTTCAATAGTGCATCAACAGAGGAAAATGTGAGTTTCAACCACAAGTTATATTTCAAATATGAAACAATCTAATTCTTCTGATTTCAACAATAAGCAAATAAATAAAAAAGCAAACATATAAATATTTGAATTCTGTCTTAAGTGAGGCACCAAAACACTGTATACAGTGGTACCTTGTATAAAGGAATTAATTCGTTCCAAATGAAATTATGTTAAGCAAATTTTCCTTTATACAAATTTCCCATAGGAATGCTTTGAAAATAGAGTAACCCTATTATTGTTGTACGGATTTTTGCCCCAGAGGCGATTCTGTTAAGCAAATTTCCCCTATCTCTGGAATATTTTATGTTGTACAAATTTTATGTTATACAAACTGCTTGTTATACAAGGGTCCACTGTATTACCATTAGCTGGTTAAAAAATAAAAACCAACCGCTGTTAGAGGAATTACAGTAGTACCGCCATCAGCCCATATCCACACAGGATTGATTCCATGATCAACTATGGAGGCCTGAAACCAAAATACAAGAGAACCATAGAGAATACAGAATTTCCAAGGTCAGTGCACTGAATATCCACCACCCTGGAGGCAGTGGTGGGGTAAAGGTTCAATATACAGTACAGCCAGTAGAATTAAATTGTTTTTAAAAATGCTCAGAGAATGCTTTAAGTGCCATTGAGTGATATATAAGCAGCACAATAGATATAGAGAAGCATGGGTGCATGTGGACATCTGCACATGCATACACACCCTGGTTACCCTAATTAAGCCAGGAGGAGACGAAATGCATCAATAGACAGCCCTATGTTCCTAAATTAGATGTTCTAACCAGAAAGGGAAAAATGTGTAACCAGTCTCCACAATGTGTGCACTTACAAATATTTTATGATAATGGTTAGGGTTTCTGAACTTTTCTGTTACCAGTAAATGTGTTTTCTCTCTTTGTTTCTAAAAATTACCAGGAATCTCATAGTCTTTCTATTGTAGGTCTCATAAAGACCTAAACTTAACCATTTGTGTGACTCCCACAGACTAAGCAAACAGACACACCTGTCTTTTCACTCTGATTCTGCTACACGTTTTCACAACCTCACAACTTTGAATATCCTTTAGAAAATCGAGCTTGGCCTTCTTAGTTTATATTCTTTCTCTGAAGAGAGCATATTTATTCTCTTCATATTTTGATACATATTTCCTACAGCTTTTGAAGGCTATTTTCCAATATAGGTGGGCTCGCTTCTCCTTCAGCTTGGATCAGGGATAATATTACCAATGGATACTAGCAACAGAATGACATGCAGAACAGGTAGCCTAACCCCTCTACTACAAAAATACTGCATTATTATTATCATTACAAAAAAAAAAAAACACAGAGAAAAAGAAGAAAAATGTCAGCCATAAGCATTACTGGGCCTGCCCACAAAGTGCAAGATCAGAAATACTGCAACAAGGGCAACATTGACACACCTACGATTGCTACCATGTTTTGCATTTAGTGCTGAGTCATATATGAACACTGTCCCTTTTTTTCCCCATGTCTTGGATTGCGCTATCCCTTCTTTGGCTGCATGTCCTATACAAAGTTGCTAAGTTAAACAGGACGATGTGATTGTGTATTTGTTTGTGAACACAATGCAGCAAGCTGCTTTGATTTGGGTATTTTATTCCTCTGGTCAAAGGGGGGCAAAATACATGAAAGAAAATGATGCTTTCACCCAAAATACAAGCACAATGGATAGAGACAAGCAACTATTTCAACAAATCCCGTTAAACTAGAACATTTATATTGATACTTTCCTCTTTTACCCTTCAAGAAAAAAAAAACCAAGATCAAGAGAGAAGTATGTGACTAATTGTTTTAAAAATAATGCAAATCTCTTTTTAGCCCTGTTATTAGTTCAGCACACTATCACATCAATGTCATGACAGATTCTAAAACTCCACTGGTATCTTCCTCATCAAACACAGAGCAGTTAAATGCACTTTTATCCATGTGTCTATTGTACATTCTCCCATGTCCTGCAAGGAACTGAGCAAACCCGCTCCTCGCAATAAAGCAGTGGTAAACCTTGGTCTCTTTTTCCAAAGGTGACCAAGAAGTAATTCCAAAACTTTCTTCTCTCCCACATCAATCCTTGTTGCCATGGCTTACAAAGGGAACTGTCAGCATCCCTTGAACTATGCCAATATTACGTGATGCTACTGAAAGCAGCATTTCCCAAATCATGTCAAAATGTTCACATATATATCTTAAAATTGCTCTCCTATAAATGCCCACATCCTTCTACTTAAATATACCCAGAAACTATATAATGCATAGGGAGGACAATCAGATCCGAAGCAAATAAAAATAATCTACGTTGCAGCCCTTTCAAAGATACCGTCCGTAATCCCAAAAGATTCAAAAGCATTACCTCACCGCTGCTTTGAGACAAACTGAGCATTCACTCTGGGTCCTACCCAGCATTCCCTGGTCCACACAAAGACAACAGAGGTGTGACCAATCACATTGTGGCTAACAGGCGCTGTTTCAAAGCTCCCTCCCTACGCTGCCCATTGACATGCTAGCTTGCAGCCTGCTGAACTTGTCGTCATGGCAACACATCCCAGCTGCTCTCCACCAAGGCTTGTTACATTACTCAGCCCCCCCTCCCCTTTCACCACTCACTTTTGCTAATTAAAAATTTAGGCCTCTGTTTCACATGTTGGAAACAAACAGAAACCAAACCAGACTCCTAGCTAGAGAACGATGAAAATGCACCGTTAAAAATAAACAGGAATCTCGATGTAACCAATCAGTGGACAGCTGCACAAACCTGGACAGATGGAACTTGTCACTAAAGCTAGTCTTCTTTTGTTTTGCTGCAAACAGGCACAGACCTAAAGATACTCTACACAGTTTCAAACCCGGAAAACCACGCTGAAACAATGAACTGCACTTGCTCAATGTCCCTCTTACTGTCTCAATATAAACATATATATTCAAACAGACTGCTTGATTAACTCTGCCCCACAGTCCTTTGTCTTCGAATCAGGACAGACAAAATTCCAAATTCTCTGCAAGATACCGACAGCGGGCATTGTGTAGGAGAAGATCCTAATTAAATCACCAATGTGATAGAAGAAGAAATGGGTTGAGTGGGCTGCATGAGGCTTGCAAAGAAAGAAACTGAAAATTCCCCCACGCACTTATCACTGACTTCCTCATTATTATCCCTGCACAAGAGTGCAGTGATGTTATTGTGCTGCACAGGAAAACAACATCTCATAAGGCAATTCAAAAAACAAGGGCAGCCCAAACAAACAAACAAAAATTATAACTCTGAAAATGGACTTCGGACAGCCTATTCTTGCTTTTTGCCATGTCTGGGGAAGTTTGGGCATTTTAAAAGTAAAGACCCTTGTGTAGAAATAATCCATCTTGAATGTCCTTGATTTAAAGCGCATCAAAAAAACTGAACAGACCAATCTTAATTACCTTGAAAGAGAATGGTTTGTCCCACCAACTTTTATTTGGTATGTATGCTGGTGGGGTTAAAACACTGATCCTCAAATGAAGGACTTTCAACAAGTCCTTTGTTATAAACAGGGCATGCTTGGATTATGCTTGCCAGCAACAGCCTACCAAAGTAGATATATTGCTGTAGCTCTGTGGCCTGGGAATGGTGATGTTTAGAATGCAATGAATGGTCACACAAATAGTCAAAAGACAGGTGTTCTTTGAAAGGTAAAAAAGAAAAAGAAAATAATACAAGTCCTCCAGAAAAGGATGTTTTAGTATTTTTTTTAGGGATTTAACATAGAGTACAACCGCCGCATCCGCTGATTCACCAACCACAGATTCAGTTATTTGCGGCTGGTGATCAGTGGGTGAAGGGGAGGTTCGAGCCTAGTGGGGGGGGGGGGGGGGGAAACTTACCGATGCCAGTCGGCCACCTTCCTCGCCACCACTGCCGGCAGCCACCCACCTTCTGGAGGGGTGGAGTAGGGAATTAAGAGGATCCACCTGGACACCCAGCCTTTGAACTTCCTGTTCAGGTCTTGAGGGGCCAACCGGAAGGTTTGAACTTCCTGCTCAACCTCAAACTTCTGGGATCTGAGCGGGAAGTTCAAAGGCCAGATGGCCAGGCAGGTCCTCTTAAGTCCCCACCCAACCCCGCCATCGGGTGGCTGGCTGGCAGCGAGGAGGGTGGCTGGCCAGTGGTGGTGGTGGCGAGAAGGGCTGCTGGTTGGCATCGGCAAGTTTTCTTTTTTGTCTCTTTCCTGCCGCCAGCCGCTGAGCCCAGCAGCGAGGGCAAAATGAAAGGAAAAAAAATTAAAAACCATTCCCACCTCGCATCTGATGCCACACTACTCAGCATTTGGGGTGTCGGGGTGAACGCTTTTGCCCCAGCACCCCCAGCACCCCTGTCGACACCATAAACCTGTAAAAGAGTGTGTGCTCTTATCCGTGGATTTTGCTATCCACGGGGGTCCCAGAACCAATCCCCTGCAGATACAGTGGTCCTACTATACAATTTTGTAAGGCATATTAAAAGTATTTCTGCATTATAAAAGCATAGAACAATTGTGCTTCTCCCAGCCATGACAAACACAACTGAATACTTTCGGGGCAACATTCTCTCAGGATTTCTGAAACCAACAAAAGGGAAATCAACTCAAGTTTGAGGGCAATTTGAACTTCTGGCAGTCAGGACACAATTGTCTCAGAAAGAGAACTTAAAACATACAACTTCAAACCCTCTGATGGTCAAAGGGGGATTGAATCTGGCAAAGGGATCCTGTGTTTAGTTTTAAAGATATTTGAAAGGTAGTTTTTAAAAATAAGGAGCAAATCCTCAGAAGCTCAGTCATTTAAGATGTGAAATTATTGGCTTTTTTGCTATGTGGTTGGGGATAACCCTACTCGATGTTAGCAGAGCTTTGGTACCTGTATCCTGCCATAGTTTCAAACATCCTGCCCATTGTGCCACTATACAATTGTCTGGTAACTGAGAAACTCTCTTATTAAGAAAGAAACAAGTTGTAAGAATAAAGGCTGGCAGGAAAAGATGGGGAAGAAAGTATAAATAATTGAAAATTTAGTAATGGAAACATTATCTTGATTTAATCTTATTCAATAAGAATAATGGACTAAAGAACAGGTAAAAAGAATTGGTAAATATAGGTATTTTATGAGATTTGGAAAGAAGGTATTACTGAAGGAAAGGTAAATGACAATAAGGTAATGAAAGATATAGTGAATAGAACTAATGAAATATTGTAAACCAACAAGCTTCTCAGGCACAAGCCTGGCCCTTCCACGAAGCAAGATCAATCCCTTGCATCAGATGGCAGAAAAGGAGGGTTGGTAAATCACATGCAACTGCCACTACCACGTGGGTCCATAAAGCAACACTCCATAAGGCAACGCTGCAGCTGGTGCTCTGCACTACTTCACTTGCCTTCATGTCCTACTGAAGCAGCTGACCAAACTTCCTAGAGCAGCCCCACAATCCCCGTGTCACATCTCTTGAGAGCAAGTGAGAGCACTGTGGAGAAGTGTATCCAATGTAAAAGCCAAAGAGCAAATCATTCCTCAAGCTACTATGCAGAAATTGTGGCCTGAGAGACACCTTTTGTCCACAGAATTTGAGCCTGGTAGTGATGGATGGGAACTGGCAGTGATGACAGCTATGGCCAGCACTGCAGTGTCAAGTGCTTCTTTTCAGAGTTCCAGCCACACTTTTGTCTGAAATTCTCCATTCCATCACCACCACCTCCCTTTCCCCACAGTGGACAGCCTTACGGTATAAGACTTCCACCTGTTCTGTCTTCATTTGGGCTGATTTGGGAGGTTTGTTATCTTTAGGGTTTTCTCCCAAAAATATTTTTTTCTACTTTTACAAACCTTGAGGGTCCCCCAAGCATGCTGATAACCTCTCTCATTTCTCAACAGCCTCATTTCCCCTACAATCCAGTTGATACTCAGCATCCCGAGTTCATCATAAGAGGGAGTGATCATGATGTTACTCTCCCCCCCACCAAGAACTAAAAATGCTCACTTTTCAACATAGCCAAGACTTCGTAAGTACACTTTCACCATCTAAGTGAAACAACATAAATGCTTCCATAGGAGTACAACTGGAAGCCCATAGGTATCGGCAATTTTGTGGGATCGGTGAACTCCAAAGGACTCCCAAGAATCAATCGGGGCCACGCTGCTGCTACAATTGATGTTAACACCCAAATGTAGTGATGCTCACGAAATGATCTACCACCATTGCCACTGAACTGTGGCAGTTCTCTACAATGCTGGAGGGTGGAAAACAACCTCCTATAACACAGAGACTTGTCAAATTTTAGGGTGGAGCATCTTCATCCTTTCTAGAATGGACAGAAAGGGAAGGTATGTGAAGAAAACACGGTTTTCAGCAATGCGGACAATGGTGATGGTCACACTAGTTGCCACCCTGATGCCGGCAATGGGAGTGACTGCAAAGAAAGGAATTCAAGCACTTTATGCCATCCTAAAGGGAATAAAGAACATTTAGAAAATATCTAACCCTCTTTTTTTTCCTACCTAGACTCAGCTTCTGTGTTTCCTGAGCTCACGGGCTGGTACTGTAATTCCTAGGATGGATGCATACCTTCGTGGGGGGGGGGGCGGGTTGGGTTTAAAGAGAGAAGTTAGACAATTTAAAGAACTGTATCACGTTGCTCTTTCGAACTCTTCGGCATGCATGAAAACAACAACACAAAAGGTATGAGCCCACAATATTATTGCCGCCCAGAGACCACTTGGTACTGGGGCAGCTATTTTTTTAAAATAAATAAATAAATAAATAAATAAATAAATAAATAAATAAATAAATATTATCTTAGTCCGCATATCTTTAGATTTCCATATATGTAGCTTGTCAAAAAAGAAAAGAAAAAGTTCTGATTCCTAAGAGTAAACAACTGAAGAAACCCTTTTTTCACTATAAACAACCATGTTTAATTGTAAACACAAACGTTTAGCAACATTACTTTTCGAAAAACTAAGTAATAGCCACACGTCATCCCTAAAATGGACAAAGAAAAGATTCTGACCTAAAGGTAGATTTAATGCCTACATTATTCAGAACAGTGGCTCTTAAAAAGAGAGAGAGAGAGAGAGAGATCCCTGGAAATAAGAGGAGCAACTTGAATGGACCATTTTATCTTCTAAACTTTCCTGCAATGAGTTCCCCTGGTAAGCTGTGCATTTCAGGGAAGATGACTCAGCTTAACACAATTTTTAAACATTACTATTTTTATGGGAGAGAGAAAGTTTTTTTTTTTTAAAAACAGGGCATGCTGTCTGGCCATTCTGCAAGTTATTGTCTCAAATATTTACCGTTTAAAAAGTAGGCAATTTCTAACTTATACCTTGGCAAAGTGTAAGAGTCAGTGTGGTTACTTTTACATAAATGATCCATAGGCATTTCTCCTTGTAACTGTTCCAGCATATATGAGACCTGTGAGTTGTCAAAAACTCAGTAAATTCTTCACTTTCATTTTCAGCTCCTGATGAAATTAGGCCAAGGTCACTATATGAGTACAGATGGAATCTGCAGTCTCTCTCTCACACAACAAAGATTGAAAGCTTCTTTCTGTGTCTTAATTATCGTCATCCCTGACACAAAGCAGGCTACAGCATGCAGTAAAAAGTCAGTTGAGAATGACTGCCAAGTATTTTCAGTGAACAGCAGAAGCAACTGAAGAAACAAATGCACACTATTCTCTTCTGATGAAATTCAAACTGGTGGATATGATAAATCACTCAACATTACTGGTTTAGCCATTTTTTTCCACACATGGTTGAATTCAGCTTAATCTCTGGGCCATACACAGGAATGCTTGGAAACAGAATCACTGCCACATAAAATTGCTGATATAATAAGTATTGCACCAGTGCTACAATCACAATAACCCCTACTTGACGAGACATTTCCAGTGTATTTTTCTAAAATGGGTATAGCTGTGGGATGCCAAGGGGCAATTCTAGAATCCTCTGCTGGCTCTGCATTTGCCTCCAGCCTGTGGTCATCAGTATAACATTGCATCTATGAGAAATGTGGCAAACCCCCCGCCCCCGGCAACACAGTGTATTTCAAAGCAAATACAATATGGGGAAATTGTATGCAACTTCAACAGCCTTCTTTATTTCACAGGTGACAGCAGAGACTGCCACAGAACACCTGTGTAGCATACATCGGCCACAGATCCATAAACACAGGCAAGCTTGCAACAGAAAGGGAAAAGAGTCACCTTCGCTTGTGCTTATCCCACTATTACAGGAGTTCACCAAACACGCATGATGTGTGTAGAATCACAGCCTGGCATATGAGAGAACAACATTCACTGTTTATTGTAACACCCCTGTGCAGGTGTTGCAGGATCATAGCAAGTTCTCTCTTCCAACAACTGTCTCCCCAAATGTAGTTGTCAGGCAAACTGACAAAGAGACTACATTCTCTGGTAAAGTGGACAGCCTGGCTTAGGCACGGAGGCTGGACAAGCACTGCATTGCCCACACACTAAGCAAAGTGTTCTGCTTATATACCGCCACATACCGCTTCAAGTAGTCTCTGGGTGGTTTAATTACAGTATGCAGGCTACATTGCCCGCACACTAGTTACAGGTAATGTTTGTTGTGACTGTTTGTTGAGCATCTATATATCTCTGTACTCTTCTTTTTTTCCTTCCACAGGAAAGATTCAGATATAAGGATTCTATAATTTTACTCAGAGCATCACCTAGCACTACACAGACAATCAGCTAAGCCAGGAAAAGGGGTACTAATTAGGTAAAACCTATTAGTTTCTATTTTCTGGTTGCTGCCATGTTCCTCCTAGACAGACAGATACTGTATATAGATCCCAGGTACATTCGTGATGGGCATAAGACATTTTACTCTTGCCCCAACCAAGTCAAGATGTATACAACTAGTTATATTACTTTGACACATGGTGCAGGAAAAAAAGATAGTAATATAAACCAGAGCAGCTAAAAAACTATGATCCTTTCATGTCGCCCAACACCTAGAGAGGTAATAAGTGTAGGTTTCCCTTCCACAGATCTTCCTGCTTCAAGATCCTGCATGAAGACATTAGTTTCACGACATCATATTGATATTGATATTGATGGAGTGACTGTGCAATTGAAATATCAAGGCTACGGTAGTGTGAGGCATTATTGGCAACTATCACCATGGCAGAAGTACAGCAATGGAGCTGCCAGAGAATCTGTGAGAGCAGTGTTCAGTACTGTAATGTGACATTGACTCTTGTTTGTACTCAGTTTGTATCTTTAGAACTATGTCTCCCTATAGGGGAAATATAGGATTTGACCTCCCCTATCAATTCATTTTAAGGATAGCACATTTTAAAAATATGTGCCTCAGATAATCAGAAGCCCCCTTTTAAATTTAGTTCACCAGAACAATGACTTTTTGAGAAAGAAAAAACCAAATCCAACTTTTTGAAATATTAAACACTTCCTCCATTTTAAGAAACGCTGAGGAATTAATACGAATGCAGGTTCCTAGGCATTAACCCAATGAACATGAGATATTATGTAACTTTCAGTCATTGTTCACTTTTGCCTGTCAAACTAAGGGATACCCAAATACCTGCACACATGCCTTCTAATTTTTGGCCAGTGGGGCTCTTTCCAGGTATGTGCATAGCCTGTGCATCCCATTGCAACCAAAACTAAGTCATTTCAGGCACACAGGGAGGAAAAACTCTGTGCATAAGGAACCGGAGTATGCACATGGCTTAGGTAGGAAACCTTTCCCCCATGAATTAAAAATTTCATGCCATGTGCCATCTCAATAAACCACATATATTCAAATGTTTATTAGCTAACTGTTCTATTTTCTAAACGAGTGGTTCCTCATTTGTCAGTCTCCAGTTGCTGCTGGACTTTTAAGTCCCAGACATCCACATCATTATCGAGGGAACTAAGGTTCAAGAATATCTTGGTTGGAAGCACTGTTCAGAAGACTTCATGGAAGGCTATGAAGAACCATTTATATCAAAGCTATGAGATACCCTACTTTACTGACTATCTTAAAAATGCGTATTTGTGTAGGGAGTGAAAAGATATGCCTCTGTTTCTTGTTATTACTTCCCTATAAGAATTCTGATGTCATTTTCACTTTGGATGAAGCAGTTCTAAACATTCATGTAGTGTTGCATCCAAACCAACCTCTCTGATTCTTCAATCAATCTCCTTCTTGCATTTATTTTCAAATTTATGTACCCTAAAAGACCCCATATAACAAACTATATTTCTCATTTTTCCGCATGCAACCAAAGTATTATGGCTTTTTGCCTCTTGTATGTTTTATTTCTTCTTGGTGTTTATTAATTCACTCTAGCACTTAGGTTATCCTCTAAATGTATAAGACTTTCTGACAAAAAAATTACCTTGTCACATTCCTCTTTGTGTATCTCAGGTGAGCCTAGCCCTCTTCCTTTTTCTCTTTCCACCACCTCTATTCATATTCCTTTTTTTATAAAAAATATTTTATTGAATTATATATCAAAACAAAGGAAAATAATAAGGGGAAGGGAGAGAGACGAAAGGGAGGGAAGAAGACAGAAAAAAGAGGGGGGGAGAAGTGTACAATTACATTCTTTGGTTTTGTTGTTGTTGTTGTGTTGTTACAGTCGTGAGTGACTCTTCGTGACCCCATGTTCTATTAAAGTGTATTGCTTACATATTATATTAGCCATATTCAATTACTTGATGCTTGCAATAATTGATATCTTCAGCTATTTCTATTAACCTCATCTTCCCCCCCCCAAGTACTCTTTCATAATTTCATGCAGATTTTTCTGTATAATAGGTCGCAGTTTTCTCCTGCTTTCTCCGTTGGTTGCTCTTTCCTATTCCTAATGGGCTAGTGGCTAAGGGGCAGGTTGCCTCCCATGGACCTACATTTATGACTTGTCAAGTGATTTTAAAATTTGGATGAGGAGTGTAGGTTGCCCACCATAAGCTAAGGTGTAGTGTTATCAAAAACAATCAAAATTCTTATTTGGCCAATAAAGTACCATACCACCAAATCCACCAGCCCTCCGCATGGCACCATGCTGCAACACATAAAAAGAAAGCAAGAAATAATCTATACATGAGCATCAACCACAGAACAGTTACAGTGGTCCCCCGCCCTTTCGCGGTTCACATACCGCGGTCCCGCTATATCATGGGACCACAGTACCCAGAAAGGGCTTGACGGAGAGGGAAGTATGCGCAAGCAGCGCGCGTGGCCGAAGTCCCTTTGTCCGATCACGCGCTGCTTGCCCCAACCTCCTGGGAGGTCTGCGCAAGCAGCGCGCGATTGCAAAGGGGCTTCTGGCTGCGGAGCCCCAGCGCTGGGCTCCGTGGCCAAAGTCGCTTTGTCCGATCACGCACCGCCCGCCCGGACCTCCCGGGAGGTCTGTGCAAGCAGCGCACGATTGCAAAGGGACTTTGGCCACAGAGCCCAGCGCTGGGGCTCCGCAGCCCAAATCCCCTTTGCATTGCTCCCTGTCGCCCCCCCGGCCCCTCCGAAAGGCCTGGGAGCCATGCGGGGGGCAGGGGGCGATCACATCGCTCCCCGCCGGCCCCAGGCCCCTCCGAAAAGCCTCGGCGCCGCGCGGGGGGGGCGCGATCGCATCGCTCCCTGCCGCCCCCCCCGGGCCCCTCCGAAAAGCCTTGGAGCTGCAGGGGGCGGCGGGGAGCGATGGCATCGCTCCCCACCGCCCCCCGGCCACTCCTGATCACCCCCACCCGACCCGCTTCCGCATATCGCGGATTTTCAGGCATCGCGGGTTGGGGGGTTACTGTAACCCCAAGTCATATGTGACGTGCACTGTGTGATAAAATAAGTTATTATAAGAAAAACTTACCTGAGAACATTTTAGAGATGGCAAACCTGATACCAAGGCCTAAGAAAGGACTAGACACATTTGCAAATACAGTAGGACCACCGTATCCACTGATTCATTATCCACTGATTCAGTTATCCACAGTTGGCAGTGGAAAACAATTAAATAATTCAGCAGCCACAAAGCAAGCTGTAAAGTAAGCTGTTGTGGCAAACAGCAGCTGTAAAGCAAGCTATTGCCACAAATAGCATCTGTAAAGCAAGCTACTGTCACAAACAGCACCCATAAAGCAAGCTACTGTCAGGAAACAGCAGTTTGGGGGTGGGTGGGCAGGCGTTCTCTCTTATCCACGGTTTTCATTATCCACGGGAAGGCCTGGAACCAATCCCCAGCGGATACCGGGGTCCTACTGTATCCATAAAATCAGCATTCTCTCTGTCTTTAAAGACCAGCTGTTGAATGATGTCATAAATATGGAAATAACACCCAGTTTCAAGGTAGGGAATTCAGGAGAAGATGTGGGAGAGGACAAGTATTTGTCCAAACCCAGATATCCCAAGCACACCACAGTACTGATAGCGCTGCTTCTGATGATGTAAGTTGTCCCTCTCTGATTCCAGAAGCTTTAGCTCAGCAGAGCCATTCAAAAGATAAAAAACTGGCCCCTTTAAATAAAGTGCTGCTCACTAAAAAAAAGTGTCCACCCAAACAAACATGGATATGTATTTTAAGGTTCAGCCTTTATTTACTTGGTATGCAAACAATAGGCTGAGTAGCTCAATCGTTTAGGTATCTGAGCACAGAGTCAGAGGCTAGGAATCTGATTCCCATGGTTTCTTCTGTGAGAAGAATAAGCCTGTGAGGCCACAGGTGAGCTGCACAGCCCTGAGGCAACCCCAGGAGAAAGGAACGGTTCATCCCTTCTGAGTATTCTCTACCCGGGAAACCTGGAAAAGGGTTGTCATAAGCCAGAATTGATTTGGCGGCACAAATATTTGATTATTATATAAACAATGTGTAATGGGAGCCTCCTCCAGAACTATACAGGGTGCTATCCGGCATTACCTTATTTTGCCTCAAAGAAACCAGAGCTCTGCTTTTCTTGACTCTCTTTGTAAAAAATCTACCTTCTGATTTGTTTGGGTTTTGTTTTACTAGATAGAAGCTGAGCTTTTACTTGCTTATCATTTCATTACTAGAACCAAAACGTAGACTTGTTTGACTGTGTCCTGCTTCACTTGACAGAAACTAAAACTATACCTACCGTTCCATGCTCAGAGTAGAACCCAATATACAGTGATACCTTTTATAAAGGAATTAATTTTTTCCAAATGAAATTATGTTAAGCAAATTTTCCTTTATACAAATTTCCCATAGGAATGCATGGTAAATTTGTATAAAGGAAAATTTATTGGGACCATTTTTATGTTGTGCGGATTTGCCCCTTAGACGATTCTGTTAAGCAAATTTCCCTTATATCCAGAATTTTTTATGTTGTACAGATTTATGTTATACAAACAGTTTGTTATACGAGGGTCCACTGTACTCTAGTCAGCTGCCTATAACAGAACAGAACTCAAGCCCTAGCACTACACACACATGAAAGGGATCTCAGCAGAGTTCTTCTCAGACAAAAAGTTTTCCATCTTTGCTGGTCATATAAGCACCTGGAATTCACAGAATAAAGATTATAATCTTGCAATATAGAGAAAATGATGAGTATTTTTATATCAGGATGATGAAAACCAACCTGTACTTTAAATGCTACTGTTATGTTACAGATGTGTGCCGCTAAGCAAATCAGGTTAATATTTGGGGGGGAAAGGGAACTACAAAAAATGAGAAAATTATTACACACATGAGAACATGAAAGATCTTAAAACTGTATTTTTGTTTTTAAAGTGAGTTCATTTGCTACACAGTGTGAGGCTGCACATAAAACTGCACGTAAAAATGCAAACTCAGTCCCCTTGATTTTAACAAAGCCAGGATATCATTCACAGGGTTAGCTGAGATATGTGCAATTTCCATAGTAACCCTCTCATCTGTTTATTTGCCATTGATTTTTATGATGCCCTTGGCAGTTCTTTTTCTCTTTTTAATACCACTCAATTATTGCATTCTCTCACACCTGGCTAGGAGGTGGATGTAAAGGCACTGAGCTCCACGAGCACTGCTTGGCACTTCTATAAGCTTAGATAAAAGAGCTTATATCCGAAATCATGTTGCACTCCAATCCCAGCATAGAAGGGAAACTGCAGATAGATCTACAATAGGGTAGTTATAGTGCTTTGCTTTTTCACTGTAAATGATGAGGTTGTTTACAAATGGGAAATATGTTTCACTTTAATCTTTTTATTTTGGGTAAAACTTCCACTCCATCCCCAAACATTAGGTGTTTGTATGAACAACAAAGACAGGCTACAACTACATTGTGAGGTCAAACTGGAATACAGTAATTCTGTTTTGCTGTGGCTTGATTTACAGCCTATTTTGTGCTTTTATTTGGATTACATGAACAAAGACAATGGATTGTTTCAGTGTCAGTGTCTACACCAAGACCCTCAATGGAACATGGTTTGATCTGTACTATAATCTACAATCCCTTCTCCTTTCATTCCATCCGCTGCTGATCCCTGGTTCTCATTTTATTATTTTATTTTAGAGTATTTTTACCCCGCCTTTCTCTTTGGAAAAAGGACCCCAAGGCAGCTTCATTGTAAAGCAGATGGGCTATTTAAGGTGTTGCATGGAGTTAGGGGAAAGGGCTATGTACAAAAAACAAAAAAAAAAAACCACACACCCATACCACAGAAACAAAGCAGTTTATCAATTGTTATCTTCTTTGTTCCATACAGATGTGATCTAGTCCTAAACTGAGAAGCTTAAATGGATTTTTGGCAAACTAAAACGGTACACCACTTCTGAGTACAGTGGAACCTTGTATAACAAATGGTTTGTATAACATAAAATCTGTACAACATAAAAAATTCCGGAGATAGGGGAAATTTACTTAACAGAATCACCTATGGGGTGAATCCGTACAACATAAAAATTGTCGCCATCAGGGATTACTCTGCTTTCAATGCATTCCTATGGGGAATTTGTATAAAGGAAAATATACAAGGTACCACTGTATTCTCTACCTGGGAAACCCGGAAAAGGGTTGTCATAAGTCAGAATTTCAGAATTGACTTGGGCGGCACAAATATTTGATTATTATATGAACAATGTTTAATGGGAGCCTCCTCCAGAACTATACAGGGTGCTATCCGGTATTACCTTATTTTGCCTTAAAGAAACCAGAGCTCTGCTTTTCTTGACTCTCTTTGTAAAAAATCTACCCTCTGATTTGTTTGGTTTTTCTTTTACTAGAGAAGCTGAGCTTTCACTTGCCTATAATTTCATTACTAGAACCAGAAACTAAAACTGTACCTACCGTTCCGTGCTCAGAGTACAACCCAATATACTCTAGTGAGCTGCCTAAAACAGAACAGAACTATGAGAAGCTTAAAAGGATTTTTGGCAAACTAAACAACCATTAAACAGAAGGATAGCCCAACACAGGAGGCGCAACAGCTCAGGACGAGAATCTACAGTACACCTCCACTTGAAGGAAAAAAGGGCACTCATTCAAAGATGAGGATGTACAATATTAGACAGAGAAGAGAGGTGGTTTGAGAGAGGGGTCAGGGAAACCATTCAGGTGAACATTGAAAACCTCTCTCTTAACAGAGGTGGGGGCCTCAGGCACAGTCTATCTGCTACTTATCAGGCTTTGATTTCATAAATACCCAGACCAATCAAAAATACCTCTGGCGTTCACCACCAAGGCCATAGCTAACGACCCATACTTTATGGGTTTCAGCACCTTAGGCCATGGTCCAAGGTAAGGCCATTGAGACTGTCTACTTAACGAGCCTATTCAGGCCATTGTTCATCTTATGAGCCTATTTCAGACAGGGTGACAAGAGGCCAAGTGAAGTATAAAATGGAGAACTCGCAACTAGCTTTCTTCAGACTGATGAAGCTCTTTGGATGAGCAGCGAAACGTTTTGATCTCTCAAGAAAAAGTAGTCCAGTTGCCATGACTCAACTTCCAGACATATTCACCTTAGTACCTCACCAAAATACCACATACCCACCATCCTTTTGGAGAACAAAACAACTGATCACACAGGGAAGACACCATTCAAATTGTCCCGACTTGGAAAATTATAAGCCTCCACTTCCAGAGGGGAGGGGGGAAAACTCTGTTTCAGACATAATAAAGGCTCATGTTGATTCACAGTAACTATTGTGTCATATGATCAATTTTAAAAGAATTCGAATACACCTTTTATAATTCCACAGCAAATCCAGTATCATCTAGCTGTGTAATCACAGCCTGAAATACAACGGCAACCCACAATCAAGAGTAAGAGACAAATCATTCTTGGAACTAAATCAACAGCAGCAAGGGGAAGTAAGATTTACGCCTTCATTAGTATGTGTAAGAGCAGGCTACTATGCACCTCTTCCTGTGAGCATTAATGCCCCCTTCTCTTTTTGGAATTAATCATATTACAGAGTTAAATCTTCGCTATGGCTATGACTAGCGTCAAAATAGAGTTTGTGGCCAGAATTAGAAGTCATTTTTAAAAATTTTGTTAGTCACTGGTCTCAGCATCTGTTCCATCAATTCATCCACTCTAAAATCACTGGTTTCTTTCCATTTTTCCTATGAAAACAGAGACGGGTAGTCAAAGATTATAACTACTGCCAGGAATATAGCCAAGCATCATGCTTAAAATAAATAAAATTGTGCTGAGGGCATATTGGTTGCATTTCCTCACTTTACCTTTTTCCTGAGTTGACTGCCTTCTCTTAAACCTTTTTTGGTGGCAAGCATGGTGCACTACTGTTTTTGCATTAAACAGAACCAATGGAGACAGAACACTATAGCGTACCATGAACAATTTCTGAACAGTAAGGGACATTGAACCTTGAGTAGGGCCTCCACAGCAGGATCCCAGATGCGGAATAAAGTTTTCAGGAGATAATATGCACCCGCAAAGGCATCGAGAAAGGAGAAATATTCCATTCAAATGCTAAGACTTGGAGATAACGATAGTTTGTATTAATACTTTTATTACTGCTGTGTAGCTTACTGTGAAGGCCTCTCCCGCCTCCACCCCCATTGCTCGACCTTTGAGATGCATGAAACGACAACTCGGGAGTTGTTCCAAGTAATAAACTTTTATTGTTTAAAATTTCATTGGTCTCAGCGACTTCATTTACAGGCTCCTCGTCTCCTTCTAGTAAGGGCTCTGCATCTGACCGCTGTTCTACCACACGTCCTAATGTAACATCGGGTTCAAATGTCCACTTAGAAACTGGAAATAAACTTTCTGAATAACAGCTTGGGGCCAAGGAAAAACTTTTGAATATTCCTAGCAATTGATTCGTCTCACCCATTGTGCCTCGTTCGTAGGTTTCAGTTAACTCTGATGGCTCACTCATTCTAGCTTCTGGCTCTCCCCAGGGGTACCGTAATGCCCCTCCCAGCGGGCTTTCAGCTCCCACAAAGTCTCTTGGTCACTGAGTTTGGCCACTGAGTTTGCCTCCATCGCTCGCGCCATGCCGTCTACCACCCAAAAGGTGCTTTTCTTGCTTTTTCTCTCTTCACTCCCGCTCTGCCACTTCTCGTGGGAGCCTAAAAGTGACCCATTCCCCGGTCCAGGGGTCTTCCTTTACTACTTCTACCCAGCCCTCCTTTTGCAAATCATCCCTAACGCCAATCCACGCACCCATAGCCGACTCTCCGCCCCCTTCCTTCTGAATACCCTTTTCCATGGATTCCTTTTCCTCTTGCTCCCCTGCACTCCCTTGCTCTTCTGCCCCACCCCCCAGGACTGGACTAATGGTTGCTCTCTGTGAGTGCGTGTTGTCTCTGCATGGATGTTCTGGGAAAGAGGGGTGCACACTCTCTTCACACTTACTAAAACCAGTCAATCCTGTCCTTTATACTGGAACTGCTTTCCGTATGACATATATGTCATATCACCATTTAATAAATTATTGCTAAAAACTCAACTTTTCACTATGATTAAAAGTGCCATCAGATAGTGATGGAATGATCCTACTGGATCACACTGAAAAGGGTTGCTTCCAGAGTGAGATCACACAAGGGACCCTTTAAAGTAACCGTTCCATTTGGTCCCAATCACAGCCCTGTTGCGGGACCTTAAAGGTCTGGACAGGCCCTAGAGCAGCGTTGGCCCAGGTCACCATCTGTAGTACTGTATGTCATCTGGTGACTGCAAAACAAAGCGTACCAGACCATGCCGTCAGCGCTCCAAAATGTAAACTAAATAATTGTCTAATTGCACCCTGATTTTCCTCTTCAATTTCTGGCTACATTTCACCTTTATAAATTATAAACCTACAAACAGGTTTGACCTTAGCATTTCTATTTTGCCGAGGTTATAATTCATTTTCAAGTGATGTGTACTACAAACAAAATCATACATCTTGTTTTGAAACTTGCTGTGAAGAACAGAAAACCATTTCTCAATGAGTAGTACGATGGAAGCCAAGCTACATTTCTTACTACAACTTGAAGAATTGCTTGCTTTCTGTGTGTATGTGTGTGTTGTGTTATTACAGTCGTGACCGACCCTTCGTGACTCCATGTGAGGTACAATACAGCGGACCCTTGTATAACAAACAGTTTGTATAACATAAAATTTGTACAGCATAAAAAATTCCAGAGATAGGGGAAATTTGCTTAACATAATCGCCTATGGGGCGAATCTGTACAACATAAAAATGGGATCACTCTGTTTTCAATATATTCCTATGGGAAAATTGTATAAAGGAAAATTTGCTTAACATAATTTCATTTGGAATGCATTAATTCCTTTATACAAGGTACCACTGTATATGGCAACAGTAAATGAGATAAAGTGCAATGTTACCAACAGAATGATAGACTAGTGCTCAGGAGATGCAGGTTCGAATCTTCCTTTTGGACTTTCATCAGGAGAGATGGCAATGATAAAAAAAAATCTTAAATACCTCATATCTCCTGAAATCTCTACTAGGTTTGTTATAAATTGGATTCAACTTAATGGGACAATACAATAGAACAGTAGAGATTACGTGATCCATGAAAGGAAAACAATTTATGGATTTTCTCATCATCTGTTAGCTACAACAGTTAAAATATTATCTCTGCCTTTAAAACTAGTACCTCTCCAACTAGCAAGGGTTAGACAGGAATGGCCAACGACACTATTGCATAACATCTCAGAAATGTCTGACCAGCTACAACTGGGGAGACAATTCTGAATTATGAGGGATCTTTGATTTGATCCAGCAGAACAGTTACAGTCTTAAGACCCTTTATCAGTGTCCTAAAAAATTTACAGCTGTGCTTGATTCAATTCAGGCATCAATTAAGTTTAGTTAGTAAATATGAAGCAGAAACCTTGAAATTCTGTACAAAAATTCACACGTTATGCTGACACTTTGAAGTATTTTCTGGAACAAAGCAGAAGGCCCTAGTGAACAAACATCCAGCCTTCACAAAGTGTTTAACAACTTTGTCTATGGTAGTTTTAAACACAGGATATCCTAAACTCTATTACTCAAGCTAACGGGGAAGGGTAGGCAACTTCTAGAGATCTGGGTTTATAAACACTCACCTCAGGACTTTAAATGATTGCATCTGATCTTGCTGTCCACCTCAAAAATATTTTGTTTTTCTACTGAAGAGCCACTTCTGCTCTTGAATAGCAATGCCTTAAATTTGCCACAAGCAAAGTAGCGGGCAGGGGCATTAGCATTGTAAAACATGAAAAAAATACACTCTATATCCCCTAAAATGTACAATGGGACCTTTTAAGGATTAATTTTATAGAATTTCTTTCTATTTGGGGATGTGGAAGAGGATCCAGGAAGAGCTTCATGAGACCCATAGAGTCTCCACCTCATTCATCCCTGCCGTAGGGTGAAAGCATTCGGTCGCCTCTCCCAGTTTTACATTTGTGCCACTTTATTATTTTCTGTCTTATATCAATGATCTTTTCATAAGCGCACTTCATGATTGCTGTCAACCACAATAATTAGTCCTTCCAGACAAATTAATTTTCAGAAGGTCATTTTGCACAAAAGCCATATGAGTGTAAAATGCTTAAATTGTACCTTTAAATAAACTATCCAAAGCTGCAATCCTAAAAGAGATTTTAGAGGTATCTTCAAAACTAATTTTCCTCCAGGCGAAGGCAATTAAGTACCTCACTGATACACTAAATAAAAAGAGGTATTGGACAAGTTTTCCTAGCAGCGATGATGGCATTTCACAGTCAAAGTGAAAACAAGTTGAGAAGAAAATGAAGAAATTAACTGACAAATTGTAGAGCAGATTATTTCTAAAACGTACACATTTATATACCTGGCTTCTGTATCTGGCTTAGCAACACACTATTTCCTTGACCCTACACTAGTGCCCTATCTCAATTCTTCTTCTAACCCAAATTTTTTTTAAAAATCTCTTTTTTAACCACCTAACTCAGCTCAGTACTAACATACTACTTGCAGAAGATTTTAAAAAGTAATCCATTTAGATTACAACTCCAAGAATTCCACAGTCTACATGGCCAGTTAGGATGAGATTCACCCTGCTATTTAAACGGGAACCTGAATAACAAATGTGCAAAATATTGTCTTCCTAGCTCTTACAAATTTGGCGCTCTTTCAGAAGAAGCAAGCTTGCAGCTTTCTTTACTTACAAACTTTTTGTAAGGAGGGCCATTTGGTGGCTGAGAATGTGTCAGGGGCCGGTTGCTCCCCGACCCTGCCACCCCACTGCAAGCCCCACCCACTGACCCATAAGCTCAACCCACTGACCCCTTGCAACCCCACCCGCAGAAAGGAAAGCGGGGACTAAGGAAGGAAGGTGGAAACCAAGAGAGGAAGGAAGGAAGGTGGGGAACAAGGGAGGGAGGGACCAAGGGAGGGAGGAAAGAAGGAAGGTGGGGACCAAAGGAAGCACAGAGCCGTGACCACAGGTCACCTCTTGGAAGAGGCGATCTCTGCGACCTTGCACCCCCCCCAAGCTCCCCAGCGGTGGCGATGGCTCGCCCGCCAGCCAACCCCAAAGCTCCTTGGCGGTGGCCGAAGCCCGCTGGCCTGCCCACCCCCACACATTCCCCTGCGGTGCCGGTGGCGGCAGACTGCCCAGCCGCCCAAGCTTCCCAGCGGTGTCAGTGTTGGCAGAAGATTTTTTTTTTAAAAAAAAAAATGGGGCGAAGGAGGGGGACGGAGGGGTGGGCCAGCCAGCCGCGGGCCACTCAGAATGGCCTGATGGGCCAGATTTGGGCCCCGGGCCGGACTTTGGGCAGGCCTGATTTACAAGATGACAAAGAGTCATTTCACACATTTAAGACAAGCATGTTTCATTTGGCATAAGGGTTCATGAACTGCAAGCAACCTCTTCAGATGCATGAGGTGTAGCCTCACTCATTTATAAAGTGGTGGTACTCTATACACAAACACTCGTGCCCATTTACCTTAAAAGACGCCACAGAACTCTTCGCTGCTTTTGCTTCAACAGATTAATATGGCTGGCTCCTTGGGGGAAAAAAGTAAGATATATTTCTGATTTAAAATAATGCTCTCTTTAGGAACACTATGTTCCTGAACAATATTTGTAGTTCCTTAACAGCAATTCTGCATTAGTTCTGCCTACTTAAAATGTCAAAGTGTTTGGTACAGATGTCATCAGCATGCAGATGACTCACAAGAACACTTGTCTTTTGCATCTTTGAACACCAAGGAAATGGTAGAAAACTTAAAACATGTTTTTGATGGAAGCTCAGGGATGGACTAGGGGGGAAATCAGGCTGCACCAGTTACACTTATTTCTTAACCTGGAGCAACTGACAACCAAATGTTAAACCATTTGCATTACATCAACAACAAAAATCCAATAGCATTCTGGCTGATGAACAATAGGAAATTTCTAGTTTCATCTCTGTTTGTCTGTCTGTTTCTCTCTCACTCTCTCTGTCCATAGAACAAGATAATTATTTAGCAGGGAGTCGTCTTGATCTCTGCCTGCAAATATCAGTACATTCAAATAAATGTTTAAAATGTTGTTAATCAAATAAGATTCTATAAAAATCACATCCCTGATTGGTGAATCTTTCTCACAGAAGATTTGCACATATAAATATCATTCACACATTAGGAGAATGGTGACTTTTATCACTTTTGATATTGAAGGTGGGCTAACTTGTTTTGGAAATTATTGTTTTATTACATTCTGAAACAATAGCATATTGTTAATGGTTCTTACTTTTTTTTAAATTGCTAAAACTTCATTCATACTCAAGTTCTTTTCCGTGCATGTGCATGCATACACAAGGCACATACATGTGAAATTGCCCTCCCCCCCCTCCCCCAGTGCAGGGGCTCAATTGAGAATATAACAAAATCAGTCACAACAGGCTTTTGGAGGTGGGAAAACCCCAAGCAGAGGGCGGTGGAGATATCTGCTTGTGGACACACATTTCCAATATAAAATTCTGTCAGTTAAAACCCTAAATGACCTCCTTGCCTTTTCTTTCACAGGTACCTTCAAGTGTGGAAGCCACTCCATGCAAAAATCCAGGGATCCAAATAGCAACATCTGTCCCTGAAGGTGCATATGCAGGGGTGGCACCAAGGGTGAATCTCTAAAAGCTTGGTATGAACCAATAAGGAGCAACTGTTTGTTTCCCTTTCAATGGGAAAACAAAATTACATTTGAAGGCTTAAAGAGGGGAGATGCGCTGTCTCTACTGACCTGAAAAACAATCCGTTACAAGTTGACAGGGCGGCACAAAACAACACTGAGACACACAGAGAGGGGAAAAGAAATAGGCAGACACCATCAGTCCAACAGCCACACCTAATTCAGCAAGGGAGACAGAAGATAACATTGCTCCCATGCCTTATGCCAGCCATCTCTGCTTCATCTTGTAGGCAGTGATTAATTACTCTTTGGTGAAGCAACTGGGGCAAAGCAGACCACAGAAGGGGAGGAGGGAACACGTGGGGATTTTACTCCAAGCGGGGAAATCCATTCATCTACCTGCGAAACTGAAAGTGGTGCAACCAATGAAGTAGGAATATAAGGAAGCACCGTAAATCTGATGACTGGATGAGAGATGAGGGTACCCCAAAGACAGCAAAAGGCATGGCAATTGGTGTCTTTGTATACCCATTTTTAAATATGGCTAAATTGTTTACCTTCTCAGCAATTAAGACAAAATAAGATGTTGAACATGTCCTGTTAAGTAGCAGCAGCTTATCATAGTTTTCCATTGTAAGCCGCATTGGGTCCTTTCCCAAGGAAAAAGGTGGGGTTAAAAAACTGAAAAATATAGAAGTAAATAAGTAAAATAAAAAACACCCCCACGAATAAGACACATACACCACTTTTCCAACCCAAAATTATGGTTTTGCAACTGCATGGTTCCCTCCTCAGCTTAGTTCCATCTATAAGATGACCCTCAATTTTTAGTGTAACAATTTTAGACATAAATATAGTCTTATACATGGAAAAATTCACTATTCACTGCTTTAGCATAGTAAATTGCGGTTAGAATAGGCCTGTTTGCATAAATGGAACTTATGAAGCAGTTGGCTCTCCCAATCCCCACTGATTTATTAGGTCTACTCTGGTGCCATTTACTAAGCTTGGCAACAGGATTTTGGCCACAATGAGTATAACATGCAATAGTCTGTTTCAAATGGGGTGCAGACATTATTGGTTGGAGTTAGGGTGGGGAATCTTTCACAGTGGCTACACGTAATTGGAATTTGTTACCCTGAGAGACAGTTTCCTTTACCATATGGTGATTTTCCTGTTCAAGCAGGCTTTTAAAAAAAACTAAGGTATTTATATTATTGCTCTTTTCTCAGACATCCTGAGGGGTATGCAAAGACTAAAAGGGAAAATGCAACATTAAAAAAAATATCAGTGTTGGCAAACATAACCAACATGTTATAAGCCCCAATGAGCTGAGGAACTGAAATTATATGTAAAGTTTCAAGCATGACATGTAAAAACATTGTGAGTTCTATCAGGATTTTCCTATGTATAATACATTCTGAGCACTATTTACATATATTCCAGATGAAGAGTCTGCTTCCTAATTTATATTTCATTTTTATGTATTTATTTTTGCCACACAAACATACCCATCAGACGAAGCCATACCACTAGACAGCCATTTAAAATTTCACAGTACGGAGCCAAAACCATTTGCAGCTTCTATTTAAGGGAAGAACCCATACCTGTTACACAATAATGTTATTAAGATATAGATCCATTTAGAGTAGAAATAGGGAACCTCAGGCCCTGAGGCACTATCCAGTCTTCTGGGGTTTCCCAGAAGGCTATGCTATCATTTGGCGGTTTCCCAGGTTCTGCACTTTTTCGTCTCTAGTTCAAAATATTAAAATGCCCAATTTAAAATGTTGAAATTATTTAGTTATGGTCAAAACCTAAATAATTTTGTTTCTGTCTATATTTGTCCCTGTCTGGTACAGGAGAGCACCCCAAGAATCTCTCTGAAGTTGCATGCAGACACTCAGGCTGAAAGAGGTTCTCAATTTCTGCTTTGTAGGAAACACTCTGTGGGGGGGGGGATCATCACAAAAGCCCCCCAACAGGCCATCTGGGACTAGCCCAAAAGGGCAGAGAAGCTGAGGACAGTGTATCTCCCTGGCCCCTAAGCAGCAGAGATGCACTGCAGCAGGTACAGAAAGGGCCATCACCTGACAAAGGACAGCTGGAGGAGGGTGCCGCAGTGGGAATAAGACATTGGGAGTTGTGGGGTTGAGGGTTGTCACTGTCAACTATTTCAGATGCAGGGGAGACGTGGGAAGAGACAGGGGTAAAGCCATTCCTTAAATATCTCTCCTATTAGGGTTCCCATTAGTCGGATGCAACTTGGTGGCACATAACATGTGTCTGGTCCAACTAATTACCATTCTTTGTATACCACTTTTTAAGAAGTTACTAGATTGAGTGAAACCATCTTTTCAAATACTGGAATTGTTCACATGGTTGCACAATCATGACAGATGGCTGTGCAACTACAATTGTAAGCCCCCTCCCTCATGTATAAAAACCACTTAAAGAATGGATTCTAAGAAGGAGACGGAATGTGTTAAATGACAGGGAGCAAGGACATCAGATTGCCACAGCTGCTTTCAGGAAGAGTTTGTAGCCGTTTCATGCGAAGTAATACTTCAATAGAACAAAACCTAAAGAAAATGAATGGAACAACTGTACAAAATGTGTGACTCATCATATCTGAGGTATTTACAAACTGCATCACCTTGTACAAATACCAGGAGCAATGCAAGCTAAGTAAGATGCATCCTTTTTTTCAACTCTGTTTCACTTCAATGGAAGTGAAATTATTAAAACCAGGCAGAAAGGCAGAATGAGAATTCCTGAAACTCAGATTTGTCAGTTCTACACCCCAATATATAAAAGCCATCTGCTCTGCATATCTCATTACAAAACTAACTTCCAAAAATGTGAAGCAATTTAAACCTCTAAGCCACTGAACTTTAGCAGGAGACAATCACATACAGTACAATCCAAGATATAATTTTTCAGTGTAATGCCTTAATAAAAGCACTTGGCACACAGCACTTTTTGGCACTATGCTAACAGATACCAGCAATATAGATTTATCCTCCCCACCCACCCCAGTTGTATTTTAAAGCAATTTCTCTACATATTGAGCATCATTCCTGCCTAAATTAACTAATTTCTATTTCAAATAACCAGTTCTTATAAAGGTTACTTCTTTGAAATACAATTCACAGAATTCTCCAATCAGCACGACTCCTGACCATGGTGGCTGGGGGACAAACAGAGTCTGGGAGTAATCTCAAAATATTAACTTTTCCAAACCCATAGATAATGAACTTCATTGTTACATTTGACAATGGAGATTACAACAACACTGGGTATTTTTTTTAAAAAAGTGGCATTCTTGGGTCAGTTTTCTACACAAGTATAATTAATTTTAAAGTACACATGTAATCATAATTAAAATATGTCATTACAATTAGAACATTTTATCTTGATTTTAATTATTTAGCATGGCAATTTAAAAATCAAATTAAAAATTCTCAACCTTTTTAGGCTTCTCATAAATGTTAACACTTCAGCGGGTAAATGCTATAGTTTTCAGAGAGAATTAACTAAAGACTAATGTTACTCGATCAAAATTTCTCTTTAATTATTCTTACTGGTTCAATCAAAAAGTGGACTTCTACTGTATATGGCATAAAATCTATAAAAGGAGCCCGATGCTGACTTTAAACCACTGAACTTCAAAGTTATTTGAGTGATGGAGCCCAGACATAGAGACAAGATACAGTTAAACTCTTAGTAATGGAGGCTTTGGTTGGGAATTACTGGCTTAACATACGCCGAATCATAATGTTCAGGCTATTCCTCTCTAGTAAACAAACTGTTCCTTCCCTGATTCTTGAAGGTTCCTGCATACAAGCTGGTTTGGTGCAGGCACACACATACCACAAGATGCTTCATTTTCCTGGGAGAAATGGAACAAAAGTTACAATTTGGCTTATGCTAAGCAGCAGGATTTCAGCCAGTAAAAAGCAACACTGCATCTTTACCTGTTCTATGTTTTGTCAGATTTATAATATTTAAATAACCGAGGCATAAAGACCAAACAGGCCAGAAGTCAAGCTTTGCAACTGTAATTGGGTTTATTTATTTATTATTTATTTATTGCACTTATACCCCGCCCATCTTCCGAATCAGAACTCTGGGCGGCTCACAGTAAAACAAACAGTAAAAGACCAGACCATAGATGGCGGTAAAGGAGGGGAAGCAGAACTCTCAAGCGGGAGTAACACGGGCAAAAAAAAACAAACCTACAGAGAAACTTAACTAAAAAGGTTGCCAAATGCCTCCTTAAAAAGGTAAGTTTTCAAAGCCTTTTTAAAGGCGGGCAGGGACTCTGCTAGGCGCAACTCACTGGGGAGATGATTCCACAGCATGGGGCCCACCACAGAGAAGGTGCGGTCACGCGTACGTGATTTCCGCGCCTCTCTGGGTGTGGCCATCCTCAGTGAGCGTGTCTGCACCATTCTCGTGGGCCTGGTCCCAGTTGATCTCTGGGAGATACGCTCTGACAGGTACTCTGGTCCCAAGCCGTGGAGGGCTTTGAAAGTCAAAAACAGGATCTTGAACCTAATCCGGAAGACAACGGGAAGCCAATGCAGGTGAGCCAGAACTGGGGTGATGTGCTCGAATCTGCGAGCACCCACCACCAGCCTGGCCGCCGCATTCTGCACCCGCTGTAACCTCCGGACCAGGGTCAAGGGCAACCCCACGTAGAGGGCATTGCAATAGTTGATCCTCGAAATCAAGAGGGCCTGCACAACCGTCCTCAGGGAGGACTCGTCGAGGTACGGTCGGATCTGGGCGATCCTGCGGAGATGGAAGAAAGTGGCCCTGGAGACAGCCATCACCTGGGCTTCCAGGGAGAGGGCTGAGTCCAGGACCATGCCCAGATTCCTGGCCCTGTCCATAGGCTGGAGGGAAACTCCCCCCAGTCTACGGAGGGGGCCATTGTACCCAGACGAGGATGCCCCAAAAAACAGAACCTCTGTCTTCTCCGGATTCAGCTTGAGCCAGTTAGTCCTGGTCCATTCCAGAACCGCCTCCAGGCACAGGTTGAGGGAGCGAACTGCCTCCTCTGCAGAAAATGAAAAGGAGAGATAGAGCTGCGTGTCATCAGCGTACTGGTGACAGCAGACTCCAAATCTCCTGATGACCTCCGCCAGCGGCCTCATATAAACGTTGAACAGCATGGGGGAGATTGCCGACCCCTGGGGCACCCCACAAGGAAGAGACCAAGGAGCCAACAAGTCATCACCCAGCTGAACCCACTGAGACCGGCCGCCAAGGAAGGAATGCATTCTGCACCCGCTGTAACCTCCGGTTATGACTGCGGCTGCCCTAATTTACAGCTGGTATCATGGAGAAGTTTCAAACCCATACTTTAAAAATGACTAGGCGGTGAAACCAACTTTGTTTATAGAGAAACCAGTCGAAGATTAAATTGTGATTGGTCAAAAGGTGAACTAATTTTATTGTTAGGTAGAATATCCATAAAGAGTATAATTGATCATAGATTCTGGCCACACTTTTCAAAAAGTGGAAAAGTCAGCTGGAAATGGTTGGTTGCTGCTTGTTTCGCTCCCGAGGGCAGGACTAAGAGACGAACAAGCCTGCAAGGAGGAGAAAACCCTGCTGGGAGAAGAGCTAGAGGTCACAGTGGATGGCAAAGAAGAGCAGGAAGCCCTGCTGTGAGGCTGTGGTGAATTTTCAAACAGGCGGCCAAGCCCAGCACCAGAAGGCTTCAAGTAAATGTCTGACCACGGGAAGCTTCAGTAAGTAGCCCAACATTTGAATTCTCCTAGAAGCCAGAAGCATCAAGAAGAGCTGACAACTGACGATTCCTGTTGAGCATCTGTTCCTGCTTGTGAGAAATTGACTGGGATGTATATCTTGGTCTGAAGGGGAAAAGCTGCTGAAAGCTAATTGAGTTGAGGAAGAATCTCTTTTGGATTAGGCACTATGACTGAGCATATTTAACCTAAGTACATTTAAACAATCTCATCCTATTAATTGAAAAGTGACCCTTTCTCTATCTAAATTCATCCCTTGATAAAGGCTGATCTTTTTCCTCTTATAAACTTACCTACAGTGGTGGTGTCACTTCCATTCCACGCCATAGGAACCAATCTACACTATCTCTACAAAACAAGAGAGTTTATTTTTGTGGTTAAAAGATTTTATAACCAGACAGCATTCTCTGATTGTGAGACTTATTTGTGATGCTTATCTGAAATCATTGCATAGATTTCAAGACAACCAAGCCCTGAAGTTTTAAATAGAGAATACAGGTGGACCATCCTTTGTCCTCTACAACCAGCAGAAACAGATAAAGATGTCTGCGTTGTTCACCTTTCATATCATCCAAACTGATGGGGTACTTCAAGGACCAGATGCAGGGGAGTGATATCAAGAGAGAGATATCTTGTCTTGTGCGCTCCCGGACACATGTGGTGGGGCCACTGTGAGATACAGGAAGCTGGACTAGGTGGGCCTTTGGCCTGATCCAGCATGGCTCCTCTTATGTTCTTATGATGTAATGTAGCTTTAACATTCACTGTCGAATTGGACTACGCTTCATGCTTGTGCAGCCCATTCCACCCAGCTCCTCTCCATGCTACCTGTTTTTTTCTTTGCTGCTCTTAATCAAGGTTAGGAGTTATGATAGTCATTCCAAAGTCTGGGTGCAGAAAAGAACAAACTCAAGAGTTCATAAAGCAACAGCCCTATGTATTGTTTTAAGTTTTATCAATAATGAAGTCAAGACAGCAAATAAAAACAAAACCTCTTTACTGTTTTTTTCAAAAATATTCTTCTTGAATTTGAGAAACCAGAGTGGCTAAATATGCCTAAAATATGCCTTTAAAATCCGGTGAATTGTTTGAAATGATGAGTTGCAACAACTGTAAATCTGAGACGGACGATCAAAATTTCTGGGGTGCCACTTTGAAAACGACCCCTTCAGATATCTGTCACACCCTCTGGAATCAATCTCCAGTGTGGCTCCCCAGGGGGTTTACAACTTTCATTATCTCTAGCTAATGTAATTACAGTACAATATATCCTGAGGAAGCCAGATCTGGGAATCGTAATCTAGAATTTATGGGAACTAGAACAATGCCATTGATCATGGTTCCAGGAAGCCAAAATCTTGCTATGCATTATTTTAGCAATGTCTAAAGCCTACTGGATGTCCCACTACAGAACCTCCTCCACAAAGGACTTTAGGAGTGGGAGTTTAGAAGTGGGGAGGGCTGAAAGGTATACAATCAATGTAGTCTGAATATGAGAGCAGGAGATATACATCCCCAATCAACTGATACTACTAATGTCCTCAAAAGATAAAAGGTCAAGTTTAGAAAAATGTTTTGAATAAACTCTCTAAAAAGGGTGAAAGCAAATGTAATGTCCTCTCCACCACAAAGGAGTAATACTAAGGCTGTATGTCAGGACAAATGTATTTCTCTGAATGATAAAGAATTTTTTAGGCTCAAAAATAAGAAGTAGAAAACAAAAATAGTAATCTCAAATATTGTGCACAAATTTACAGTAACCTGTCTTAAAGAAATACAGTGGACCCTTGTATAACAAACTGTTTGTATAACACAAAATCTGTGCAACATAAACAATTTTGGAGGGGAAATTTGCTTAACAGAATCGCCTATGGGGCAAATCTGTACAACATAAAAATGGTCACAATTAGGGATTACTCTTTCAATGCATTCCTATGGGAAATCTGTTTAAAGGAAAATTTGCTTAACAGAATTTCATTTGGAACAAATTAATTCCTTTATACAAGGCACCACTTATATAATGGATACAGCTGGCACACAAGTCTTAATTATGAAAATTCACTCATGGGCACACCCAGGCTCAGAGATAAGTCCAGGTGTACAATCAAACTAAAAGCCTGTTGTCAGGGTCAGTGTAATCCCATCCAACTCAGAGTGGAACTATCTGCTTTATAAACCATCAGAAGCAGTCTTGCTTAGAGTAAGTTCAAAACTCATTCATTCCTTGACAGAATCAAATACTGGTTGGTTGGTTAATCCATCTATCCATCCCACCTTTCCCCTTAAAAAGCTCCAAGGTGGCTTGCATAATTTAAAAAGACAATATTTAAAAGCTAAAAATATTATATAAGAACATAAGAAGAGCCATGCTCGATCAGGCCAAAGGCCCTTCTAGTCCAGCTTCATGTATCTCATAGTGGCCCCACCAAATGTGTCCCGGAATGCACAATACTAGATATCTGTCTCTTGATACCACTCCCCTGCATCTTGTCCTTGAAGTGCCCTGGTTCTAAAGCCTGGAGATTACACATCTCCATCATGGTCTGTAACCTGTGATGGACTTCTCCCCCAGGGATCTGTCCAACCCCCTTTTGAAGGCATCTAGGCTAGATGCCATCACCACATCTTGTGGCAGGGAGTTCCACAGACTCAAGAACACGCAGGGTAAAAAAATATTTTCTTTTGTCTGTTCTCACTCTCCCAGCCCTCAATTTGAGTGGATGTCCCCTAGTTCTGGTATTTTGTGAGAGGGAGAAGAGCATCCCTCTATCCACTTTACTCATGCCCTGCATATAATAATACAAATATTCTAAAAAGAATTAAACAAGTATGTTAAAAACAATAAATGATAGCAATACTAAAATACATTTAAAACAACACAGCACAATAATCCATTTAACAGCCACTCTCAGATCACCAATCATTAAGGAAAAGCCAGCCTAAAGAGAAAGATCTTTGTCTGGTTGTGGGTTAAAATAGGAATACCTTTCATGGAGTTAGATGGAAAGGAGAGACAGACTTGTTTGTTGACATCATACTCCTTTCTGAGACGGCCTCTCTATAAAGGTCTCAAGCCAACTCAAAACAGTGCCTCCAAGCACCATTCCAGAGGGATACCATGGTCGAAATCATCAAAAAAAAAGAACAAACAAACTCCCCCATCCAGTTTCCAGCATAGGTCATCCACTGCGACAACCAAAGCAGTTTCTTGACCCATAGGTTGAAGCTAGACTGAAATGGATCAAGAGGTAATGCATTTCATCCAGGATCTTGGAGTGGAGAAGCCACCATATACTAGGGTAGGTTTGATTTAGATCAAATTTAAATAAAGAAATTAGATTATTTTTTACATTTAAGATAATTTTTAATATAAGTCAATTTTTAATTTTTATCCACCCTGTCATATGGTCTAATTAATAACTAGATCAAAAATGAAATAATGGAGACTGGCCAAGAATGATCAAATACAGCTGGTTGAAGGAGGGCATTTCCAAGAGAAGTTTTACAATTGCTGCCTTGAAACATGCTGGTAGCCTCCCAATCCTACGATTTAGTACTCCTTTCACTCACTCTGCCAGTTCATCTCTGGCCACTTTTCTAAGTCAGGAAGGTTAAGGACCCAGCATACATATGGTGACTTTCACCTCTTCATGGATCCTATCCACACGGTTCAGGCTACACAGACTGAAACATGATCATTAACACAAGGCAAGCAAGGACCCAAGTTACAGGATCTGTATCACCTACACAGCATCCAAGCCAGAACAGATCTGAACCGCACAGCGCTTGGAGGGTTGGTGGATCAGGCATTAAGTGACCCACCACAACTCTGTACTTGCCCAGAAGTCACATGGGCTGCCACAAAAATGAACTAGATTTGGCTACTGGAAAACAAAGGAGTTCTCCATCCCTTCTCTAGTACAACCTAGCCAGCTAGTAAACACTTCTGCAGGCTGACTCCCACTCCACCCCAACCCCAACCCCCACACCAATAAAGTTTAATTTCAAGGCTTGTTCAACACCTTTTCTTCCATTAATTCACACATTTCGGATGAAACTGTTTTTCAAAAATATAAATTGACAACTTATTGCTACTGCTGTTGGGATTTTTTTCCTTCAAGTTCCTTTGACAAAATCTTGAACCTGAACATGGGTGACTCTGTCAGTTGAGGCGTACTGGTAGTTACTAGCAAAACTTTATTTTACGCAGTGCAGTCATATTTGTTGAAAACTCACCTGAGAGACGGCCTCCAAGTACATCCATTATGGATCTTCTGAAAAACTTTTCACTTCCTCCAGGCATTCCAGTTTTAAACACATATTTTAACTTTTTTTAAAAGCCTAGGCCCCTACTGTTGCTTGTGTCCTTGCATATAATTCTATTTTTATCCTGATGCTTTTTAAACTAAATTTTTAAATTTTTGTTTAATGTTGTTTTGATATATGCAGTTTTATATTTTTCTCCTATAATCCACATAACATCTTAAAAGGAAATATAAATGTGCTTTTATAAAAACAAATACTCCCATAAAAAGTGTTCATCTGAGCACGTCCGCTTTAGCTAGTAAAGCCACATTAATATTCTGCTTTGACAGTAGCTAATGTTAATCTCCTAGTATACCTAGTATTCACACGTGTGTGTTACTTCGTTACAGTCGTGACCGACTCTTTGTGACCCCATGTGCATGGAGCTTTCTTGGCAGGAATACTGGAGTGGTTTGCCAGTTCCTACTCCAGGTGCCTACAGCACCTGGTACTCACTGGTGGTCTCGCATCCAAGTACTAACCAGGGCCGGCCCTGCTTAGCTTCCGAAATCAAGCAAGATCGGATGTGCTTAGGGCATCTAGGCAGTATTCACACATTAGTGATTAATGTTAATGGGCTCAAGTACACAAGGAACATCTCCCCTGTGATACAATTATTCTGCAAATTCAGTATCAGAAACAAGGGGATGGGGGAAAATACATCTTTCACGTACAAACTGTACAACACCACAGCAGATTATGCATGATTTTTTTATTTTTATTTTATACATTGCTCCAACATTATCTTGTAAGGTGAAGTTCAAATCCCCAGTGTGTCTCTTCTGGGTACAGCCAGCCTGTGTTGCCTTGGGCAAACTGTATAGTCCCAGGATACCACCAGAAGAAGAAAACATAAATCACTTCTTAGTATTTTTTACCTGGAAAAACATCCATCCATGTGTGTAAAAACCAGTGATTTAAAAATAAATTAAATTGATTTAAATTGCAATTTAAATGGTAAAATGCCTTTTTGATTTAAATCATAAATATATCAAATTTTAGTATTTAAATCATGATTTAAATCAATCTGAATCAAGTCCACCCCGGTTACAATAAACCAACACTGACTTGACAGCACATGATTACTCTAGTATTTTATACCAAGCCCAACAAATCAGTTCTATGCTAAGTGGAAAGAATTTAGCAGTATTAAGAACGCAAGACCTCATTTTGGAAGAACAATGTGCATTTAACCAGACCATATATAAAAATAAACACTATATTATCTGCTAGAAACAAAAGATAAAATAAAATTTATGATGTTGCGCCACCACCTCTTCTCTTTTCCTCCTATCAAGCAGGCAGCTGAGAGAGGGACAGATCACTCTCGCCAAAAGTCTGACTTAAATCTCTTGCAGCCGGTATGGAAAGGAGACTGAGAACTGCAGGTTGCCTCTGTTTCTAGTGAGGGAATGCATTTGTAAACAAAGCAGAGGGGGCACCCCGAAGAGATATTGGCTCCTTACATCCACCATAAACGTGGACACAGCCATTTGGATCTGCCTCACCTTCTACCTTGGGGCCACACAACGCCTGAGAAGGCATAACTGGGAATGGACAACTGCCAGACCCATTGTCCACCAGGAACCATTTGTTGTGCATGGAACTTTCCCACAACTAGATGTGAAGAGCATTTTGGGATTACCCTACAGCTTGGCGTCTATAGCATTGTGGAGAATAAAGACAATGTGTTGTGTGGTCAGAATATGACAATTTTTTTTACAAAAACCAGTTTGGACTTTATCCCTACATCTTCCCAGAGGGAGAATGGCACAATGGAGGGATACCCCAGAATGTCCATCTGAATGAACACCTTGAGAGAGCCTCAAATGAAATTACAGAGCTCTTGAAAAATAGCTTCCAGGGTATGGCTGTGGTTGACTGGGAGGAGTGGTGCCTGCTTTGGAGGCAGAACTGGGGTGCCAAGAAAGTGTGCGTCTCTAAACAATGGGTATGGAGAAGATATCCTAGTCCATTGATGGTGAACCTTTTAGAGACCGAGCACTCAAAATGCAATTCAAAATCCACTAATTTTTTGCCAAGTGCCAATACAGCAATTTAACCTGAATACAGGTGGGTGTGAAGGGGCGATGTCGGATGCCCACAGAAAGGGCTCCGAGTGCCACCTTTGGCACCTGTGCCATAGGTTCACCAACAATGTCCTAATCTACTTGCCAAGGAACAATCTCATTTTGCTGAGCTGGAGTTTGAAGAGGCAGCTCGGGCACTCATGGAGACCACACTAGCAATGGGGCGAGAGCTGAGGCTACAGGGCCTCTGGGGCTTCTACCGATTTCCTGACTGCTTCAACGATAACTGGGAGAAAGAGGATTAACTACACCACACACTGCAATGCCATGGAGGTTCATAGTAACAATCTCCTCATAGTAACAATCTCCCTCTGAAGCTTCCAGAATCTCACCGCCAGACATATGTTCACCACCGCCTCAGGGAGGCATTGCGTGTGGCAGTTTGGCCCCAAGCATCCTCTTCCTGTGATCGCCTATTCCGGAGTTTCCTACAAACACTCTACAAGGTATCTTGCTGAGGCTGACCTGGTCTTTTCAATTGGCGAGAGTGCCGCACTTGGAACTACAGGGGTTATTATTTGGGGTGTCCTCTCCTATTCTAACTCACCCAAGAGCTGCAGGAGCCTTCGGGACTACGTTGTCACCACCTTGGGGGTCATATTTTGTCAAGGTAACCACAGCTGCACACCCGTGCAGCTGCCAGCTGTGTGAGGCAGCATCCCAGTGAGCTGAGAGCCTTTCTCCACCTGGATCCTCAGCTGTGGGAAGAACACCAGGAAGTGCCTGCCTGGGAGCAGTTCCACTGTCTCTGTTATCCTGAATGGACTGGCACCTGGTGTCAGAGACCACAGTGGACAGGCCCTGTCAAGGGACCAGACTGCAATCAAGCTTCACAGTATTACGAGGTCTACGATGCAGCGCGTTGCAACCATGTTATCATGAGGTCAAACATTTGTCCTCCCTCCTTTTATGATAAGAAAGAACTCCAATAACTGTCCCTACTGGTATAAGCACTTTTAACCAACAGCAACCTTGACACTCCCTCACCCACCCAGATTTTTATTTTCCCCTCAGCCAGGAGATCGCTCCATTTGTGCAGTGGAAAATGATTGGTTTCTTGAGTCCTTCTGGATGTAGAAAAATAGTGGACATCTCCCCCTACACACACCATTTTTGTCTATCGTACTGTTTACTAATGGTTGAAATAATCACAATTGTCAGTTAGTTGTTTTAAAGATGAAGCCTTCTCATGTCTAGAAGAGGCCATAGTTCCGTGCCAGCCACGTGCTTCGTATGTTGGGTGGCTTCAGATTCAATCCCAGGCATCACCAATTTAAAAGATCGGGTGGAAGATGTTGAGAAAAACGGCTGACACACGGGAGAGCCTTTCCCCAAAATGAAAGCAATTGCTGGCCTAGATCAACTAATCAACTGCTCAGGTATAAGGCACCTTTCCTATATATATTTTCAGAGTTAGTGAGTAAAATACTCTAAAATTAATAAATCTAAAAAATTAAACATAGTAGTCCCCGCTATCTATATAGCACAGATTTTCCTTTAGAGAGAAGTTACTTGCACAGAATCTCTCCCATCCCCTGCTGCAGCCTGGATTCCACTGTTTTAATCACCTCATTTGAAAGCCTCCCTTTTTGCAGCTTGCATTCCACATTTCCAATCCCCTTGTTTGCAAGTCTCCCCTTTTGCAGCCAGGATTCCCGGGCCATGAAACCTTAGGCTAAACATTTTTTCTTGTTTTCTTCCTCTAAAAGCTAGGTGCATCTTATGGTCAGGTGTGTCTTATGGAGCCAAAAAATACAGTATATAGAACTGAGGATTTTCACACAGGAGAGTTTTGAAACTCTGCAGTAACGCATCTAGTAAAATTAAAAGGATACTTTGATAATTGTTATAGTTCAGTGGTTGTACTGTTGAGCATATATTGTATATTGTGTTGGGTATTTTATGTTTAATTGTTGTAAACGGCCCAGATTGGCCTCATCACCAGATGGGCAGTATATAAATAAAATAAAATAAAATAAAATAAAATAAAATAAAATAATGTACCATACACTAATTTTGTTGAAAATATATATTTTAATTAGATCCTTGTATCCAATAATCCCAGCAGGTTTAAAAAAGAAAAAAGCAATTTGATAGCAGGAACCTCAACAAATCTAGGAGATCAAAGATAGTTTCATTCCAATGTCCACCTTAACGTGTTATCTGGACCCATTTCAATCAGGCTTTCATTCAGGATATGGGAGAATTTGGTCGCTGGGGTTAGGGAATCTTACTAGCTCTGATAGACCTTTCAGCAGCACTCAGCACCATTACTATGATGATATCCTGTAGAATTGCCTGACAATGTTAGATATTGGGAACACCATATTTCAAAACATATATAGAAAGTGAAGTTAGGGGAGCATTATTGAGATCATGACTTCTGGTGTCCCTTACAGTTCATTCTTATTCTCTCTAGGAATTAAGCCAGTGGGAGAGGTCATTTGGAGCTCTAGAGTGAGGTGCCACCAATAAATACTGTATGTTGATAATAGCCAGCTCTACTGCTCCTTGTCATTTAACACCAAAGAAGCTATCAAGACCCCTGAACACCTGAGTTTGAGTTTGATAGTGGGTTGATGGAAGGTGGACGGCTGAAACTAAATCCTGACAATGTGAAACCACTTCTGGTCAGCATAAAGTCAGATTTGGGAATTGGGCTTCAATCTGTTCCAGAAAGGGCTGCGTATCCCTGACCTAAGCACATCCGATCTCGCCTGATTTCGGAAGCTAAGCAGGGTCGGCCCTAGTCAGTACTTGGATGGGAGACCACCAGGGAATACCAGGTGCTGTAAGCACCTGGAGTAGGAACTGGCAAACCACTCCAGTATTCCTGCCAAGAAAACTCCATGGACATGGGGTCACGAAGGGTCGGTCATGGCTATAACGACACAACACACACACACATCCCTGACAGCTCAGGCTCATAGTCTAGGAGTGCTCCTTGACTCTGTGGTATATTGCTGGACCTCCCAAGCGGCAGCAATAACAATGGGTGGCTTTGCACAACTCTGCTTTGTGCACCATCTGACCTTTCCTGAGTCAACCAGCAGTCATGCACACCTAAATTATATCACACCTTTACTACTGCAATACACTCTATGTGGGTCTACCTTTGAAGACAATCCAGTTAGATAAACAGTTAAACAGGTACGTTTTATTGTGATCATATGACCCTGATATGTAAAGACCACTGGTTTTAACCTTTAAAGCCTTGAATGGCTTGAGACCTGGGTATCTGAGAAAACACCTGTCTTGTTATTAGCCTGTCCAGATTTTAAGACCAGCAGGAGAGACCCTCTTTAAAATGTTAACAGTTTCAGAAGGCTAGATAACAGGCAAACTGGACAGTTTTGTTTTGTTTCGTTTTTGAGAAATCTGCCTCCAGATGCTTCTGGAGGAATGATTCTCTTATGAAACAAGGCACATTCCTTGTTTCATAACTTTGAACAAAATAAGTTTCCATTATCATTTAAAAAATCAACATTCCTGCATATCTTGTTATTTAGGTGAGCAGCTGTGTCAGCGTTGGTTTTAAATGGCATAGTTTTTTAATAGAGTGTCACAGGAACCTTTCCTCTTTGTGCTTTAGTTTGTAAAATGCTATACATAGGAAAAAATAATCAGAAACCCATTACTTGAAGTTTATGCATGATCAGTAAAAAGATATATTATGCTAGTTTCAAGAAAAAGAAAGAAATGCTCTAATTCTTTAGACATTCACTACTGATGTTTTAGAATAAAGTACTGAATACACATGCACATCAAATAAGAACTGACTATCTTGAATATCATCACGACTGACTAGTTTAATAATCATACCTTAGAGTATCAACATTCTCAATGGGAATCAATCAAATCAAATTCTCTCTGCAATACAGAATGCACAGTCACAACGAAACCCGTACTGTTTCAGTTCAAGTGCTTAGGAAAACTGTGAATTTGGACTTTTGTTCCCACCACTTATGGGGCTAGATGGATGCTGGGACTATTACCTTACCAAGTCTTGTTTGTTGTATGGTGCTTTATTATCTACTTGTCCTATTTCATGTCTACCCAACGAGTAAATTCAGACAGGCTTTGTATCAGATGCCATTACTTCAGGCCATTACTTAGACAAGCTCTCTACCTTTGCTTGCACTGTGGTGTCACTTTGCAAACACTGTAGATGTCTGAGAATTCCAGTGTGAGACTTCTTACTTTAGATTTTATTTCTGAACCCAACTCACTCAGCAAGGCCTGAGCCCTGCCAGCATAAGGATGCAAGAAGAAATTATAGAAGATTTCCATTTATCTGCTCTTCAAGGTTTTAATTTTAGTTTACCAATGGATATGGCAGTTATAACATAATCAATTCATAAATATATTTTGGCGTACTGGCTTCTATTAATCTCTTCCCCATTTTAGCACAAAGTGTCACATTAAACTGATACAATGCCAAATTTGAAAGTGTAATCCTACTGATCAAACCTTAGCTACTGCAATACGTCATCTTCCCCACGCCAACTTTCCACCCATGTTCTTTCCAGAATTAAACTACCAATAATTATCTATGGGATGGCATGGTAAAAATAAGTGTTCCCAACTGGAAGGCGTATAAATGAAAGGGGAGGGATAAATTTTCCTTTAATTTTCTCTTAAATAGAATGTGCAGCTTTTCTTAGCAGATGGCATTTATGCTAAGCCAAATATGAGTTCCTCCTCATTCTTTACATATGATACGAACTCATTTTCAACAATGAAAACAAAAAACAAGTTTTTGTTGTTTGGCAATTGGTTGAGATTATGAAAGTGGTAAAATCCTTTAATAACTAATTTAGCATCTTTTCTTTGTATTATGAAAGCATGCATTTCTTATACAATAATCTTGTACGAAGATACAAAATATTCTTATGAATATCACAAGGAAGTTCACGTCTGGGTGAGTGGTGTGAACTGATAACACAACCCTGAACGTCACACTTCAGTAATTAACCTTCTAATTATAATTACTGAGAAGCACTGGGTTACAGTATCTTCAAACTATTTCCCCGCTCAGATATTTTATAATTAAGTATCCTACTGAAAGCCATAATTTCCGAGGGACAGTTCTACCAAAAGAAAGAAAGAAAGAAAGAAAGAAAGAAAGAAAGAAAGAAAGAAAGAAAGAAAGAAAGAAAGAAAGAAAGAAAGAAAGAAAGAATTGGCTGTCACAAAAGTACTGTATTCCCCTTCTCAGAAAGCAATCCTTCATGAGCTAAATGCCACACAGGCTGCAAAATTTGTGGAGCATCTGGTGGCATTGTGAAATCATATTCCATGTGCATAGGTGGGGTTTCAACTGTGTTTTGATCAATAAAAGAAGCTTAAACCCTTCAGCGCTTTTCAAGGAGACTGGAACTCTTTACACTCTCTTTTTAACTATCATGCACTCTAATAGGAAATACTGTATTAGTTCACCAGTCATGCAATGCTGCAGCATACATCAAAATCTAGATTTACAATGTGGGTGTTCTGTGGACTGACACAACCTGAACAGCTATAAAGTCCTGAAAAAATCAACCAGTTGCTACTTGTGGGAACAAAAAACGCCTGAACTATTGTGGCATGTTTTTGTGTCAGTCAATATAGGTATGTTGGTGGTGGAAATAGTGTCTTGAAAGTCTCACTAGGGAGATCCCCTATTATGAGAATTCTAACCGTAACCAGAACTCTAATCCTAAAATTAATCCTCAATGGACTGAATTTCTTACTGAGGCCAGAAAATGTCAGCCACCTCATTCCATTCAAGGTTGTTTATTTTTTTTATCATGGTACAGGAGAGTGGATGATCTAAAAGTATCAAACTATTAAGAAACTTCAGAACAATGTATTTAAATCATATTCTTTCACTGGAGTCATACGTGTGATGAGTACAACGCTGGAGGCATTCAAGAGAAAATTGGGCCATTTGTCAGATTTGCTCAGATTTGGAATACCGCATTGAGCAGGATATTGGACTCAATGGCCTTCCAACTCAAAATATCAAGACCTTTAACAATTGTGTTGCAAAAAGCTACTGTTTTTGATAAAAAATAATAAACTCCTTAACATTCACTTATGATATGCCTCTAATCATCGCTTAAAATGACGACACAAACCAAGCATTCAAGAATCATCATTATTATCATAATCATATGCTGTCAAGTTAATTCTGACTCATGGCGACCCTTCCAGGGTCTCCCAGGTAGAGATGACTCAGAAGTGTTTCTATCATTCCCTTCTTCTTGGGGTGCTCTGAGACTGTGCAGCTTACCCAGGGCCACATGGGCTAGCTTAGCTCTACTTATAGAAGGCACAATGGGGAGTGCCTGACTTCTAGCTCTGCAGCCCGATATCAAAACCACTGAGCTCTCCAGACAACTCATTATTACACCCATCACGGTGAAAATAGCACTGAATACAAATATAGGATTGCATAACACAACTCCTCTCATAATCTAGATCAGTTCACACAGTGCGGTAACTCTTCCTTCAGTGAATTTTTCATCAGAAGACATAAGACTGAAACAGGCAGATTTCACATGATGATTACCCTATTGGTTTTAACATCTCTCCCAGTATCTTCTAGCCCAATTTTCAAAGGCACACATCACACATGGAGGTGCCTCTGAGGAACTCATAAGATCTGGATATGACAGCCAACCTGTTAATTAGGACTTGCTCAATTGAAATATCATTCCATCTGTGCTGGCTCAGAGCATCTGAAGAACCATCATTCTTCATATAAGCATTGAGTTTATCTGTGGTTCATTTCCGAATCCCGCCTTTAGCAGGCGGGGACTGGATGGCACTGATTACAGAATGCTCCTCCCAAAGAGAAACTTATTTGATGCCTTCTTCAGCTTCAGATGGAATATGAAAAACATTTCATTTTTCTCTCAAGATTTTGATAAGCACTAACTTTGCTTATTGCTATCATTGTCTGTCTCCTTTGCTACTGCTAGTTGTATTACTAATGTCTATTTGTTTTTGCTGACCCTTTTAAACTGTTTTTATTGGGTTGGCATTGCATTATTTCTGGACTGTAGGTCACCCTGATAACCTTCTAGTGGAAACATGGAGTGTAAATCTTTTAAATAAATGATCAGAAAAATAAATGCCTCACCATTTATTGCTCAGGTGTTTCTTCAGGGTGTTTAGAATTCACCGTAGATGGAATTTGTCTAGAATTTTAAAGAGCAGTCACTTGGCAAATTCCATGGTTAAGATCAGAATCATCTATCTTTGAACTACTCTGAATACGTCTCTCATTCAAAGGAATGAACATTAACACAGAATCAGTTGTAATAAAATTACAGCAAAACCAAAAAAGAACCTAGCAATTGAAGATGGCACAATTCACAAACACTCCAGTCAGATAAAATTTACAGGTCTTTAAGATCTCAAGAGGCCCTTTTCTGATTTTGCAGCTAAATGCTATCAGTGAATATAGTTATCTCTCTTTAATGTTACTAACAATTCAATTCCTATCTTCAACTGTATTATTTATTTGCCACATGTTCATCCTATTCTTTCTCCAAGGGGTTTAGGACAGCGAATCCAATCCTCTTCTACTCTTTTTTTTTCTAATTCTCACAATGATCTTGTGAAAAGGGATAGTCTGTGGATTAGGCACACTGGAAGGTAACCCAGAAAACCATGAGGGTGAATAGGGATTTCAAGCTGGTTGTTCTGCCTTTGCCTGATGCATCAATAGTTAGTCTAATACAGCACAGTGGCCATCAGTCTCACAGATGAAATTTGGGCAAAATAGATCTGTTTTGTGCCCTGCTTCTTGCATATTCCTTACAACAGGAAAGTTCTCAAAGTGGCATCCTTGTTAATCTACCTGCCCACATTGACAGCATTAAAAGGAAACACACACACACACACACACAGAAAGAGAGAGAGAGAGAGAGAGAGAGAGAGAGAGAGAGAGAGAGAGAGAGAGAGAGAGAGAGAGAAGTGGGGGGCAATATATTGGGTCACCTTAATGGATTTGTTTCAGTGCAACCCATGGAACCTTACATTCAAAAGAATTTATCTGCAACAAGAGTCTGTTTTGGAGCGTTCAGTAAATGATACGTCAATAATAATATATCTATTGTGGAGAATCCCTATTCCTAATAAGGAAAGAAATGTCAACCTGTGAAAGATGGAAAGGTGGAAGAGGTTGTTGCAGTGGAGAGCAGTACATTTAGATCATCTAGAACAGAGATTGGCAGTCCTAGCCAGTAAATCCAAGAATTATGGAAGGCATAGTTTAAAATCAGTGGAGACCTATCCCTGACACAGAATGTATTAGAAGCTCAATTAATTGGCTTAACAAGAATATAGATTTTATGTACTAGTTAAGGCATCTCACATAATAGCTGTTTAGATAGCTCATTGAATTAGGTATCTGCCTGTGGAGCTAGAGGATGGGTATTCAGTTTTCCACTGTGAATCCCAGAAAAACCAGTCTGTGCAGCCTTGGGCAAGCTGCACAGTCCCAGGATAACCTCAAAAGAAGTTACTGGTAAAGCACTTCTGAGTTGTGTCTACCTAGAAAACTGTGAAAAGAGTCACCGTATTCAGAATTGATTTGCATCCTCATCCTTTTCATCCTCATCCTCCTCTTCCTTCTCCTCCCATTTAGTAAACAATATCTTAATACTGTACTGTATTGTACTGTACTAAGTTGTGAAGCCAAGTCAATACTGTAACAGAATTGGCTAAATGCAACGCACTGCAGCACGTATGAAGTCATGACAGTTCCATTATTCAGTCAACCACCCAGGATTAAGAAGCCTAAAAGAGGCCACAGTATTTTTTTTATTAACCTGCTTATTCATTTGAGCCCCAAATAGCTATTTTGACAATGACCTTGTTCTGCCTTTGGGCACTACCAGGTCCCTGTCTTTAAAAAAAGAAGAAGAAGCTGATGCGCCTACATTTCATCTGAATGTATTCAATGTAAACCAAAATAGGTTACTCTTATGTTAATAAAATTGGTACCCTACACTCTTAAGTTATTCCTTAAATATTTCCTCACAATCCCAGTCATATTTCCTCACAATTCCAGTCAAGTGTATTGGGACATCAACCAGAAAAAAGTAAATAAATGCCCTTCAGCTACTACTAAGATAAGTTGAGTCTATTTCAATAAGGGTGCAAACAGAATCTTCTGGTAGCAGGCACCACACCAAATCTGTCACTCATATTCTATGAACATTTAGCCATTTGTTTCAAATTGCAAATAAGATTTTCCCCATCAGAAGTGAAACAAACTTTCAGGAATCCCAACTTAGTTTACTTCCAACTGCATATATAAGAACAGATGTCTACAATAATTTAACTAGAACTTCTAGTGAACGTCTTACACTAAAAGTAACAGATTTCCTGAACATTATTAAGTACAGATATATAAAATACTTTCATGATTAGTTGAACTTCTTTCTGAAGCATAGGTGCTAGAGAACTTTTCTATAGGGAAGTTAAATTTTCAACACAAACAATGCAGTTTCCAGGGCCTCTGAATCCACATTATAACAGTGGATTACAACAGAGGTTGTCCACTGAGAAATTATTCAAAAGAAAAAAAAAACCTAATGCTCTCTACACACCCATTATCACAATGAAAATCTCACTACTTTACCAGTCTGTTTCCTTCATGAGCTGGCAATCAGCTTTAACAATGCCTTCTGCTGTTCATGGTTAGTTCACTCCAAAGGGGATTCAAACTGTTAATATTTAGCAGGATGATTATCTGACAAAAATCAAAACTGAGGAGCATCATTATTTATTACAGAAGGAAAGTGTATTATAAAAATGGGCCAATATCAGCTCTCACATCTGAGGCCCTAAGCTTGGCAACCACTGATATTGACAATCATTATATATCCATATGTTAAGTAATTTCCAAATTTGGGGCACCAAATGTCCCTGAGATATAACTCCCCAAAATCTTTGTCCACACAACCAATGTTCAAGCCTTCTGAAGTTGTAGCCCAGATACATCTGACTATTGTATCAGGGAAGTACTTACTTGGAGCAAGAATAAGCAAACTGCAACCTCCAGACTTAACGCACTCTCCAGAGCAGCCTCAAGGTCCCTCCATAGCACCTCCACCCCCCATCCATTTTGCCCCCCAAATCAGAAATCATTAATATCCTCCAGAAACCTGAAGAGGTACTCTAGGCCACAAAGGCCTTTCTAAAAACAGAGTGGGAGGGGAAGCGATTTCCCTTCACCAGCTGATTTTCAAAAGTCCTGCAGCTCAGTTACCTAAGTTTCTGGAAGGGTGATCTGACATTTTCAGGTGACCCCTCCAAAATTGCCTTCCAGAATGCCAGAAGTTGCTAGGCCTTTATTTAATAAGCACATTTATAGGATGCCTTACCTCTACGGCTCTAGGTGCGTAATAATGAATTATAGTTGGGGATGGTGGGGGGGAGGCAGATAAATTAATTTCATTGCTTGCACACTTTAATATCCTTGGCTTCAAACAATCAATCCCAACAAGCAACCTGTTCTTCCACCTCTTAAACAATGCTCTTAAAAAGAGACCGCAATAATGCTACTAATAATCAGCTTAAATGGCTGGACAAACAGAACGCAGCAGATGAAAAGCCCATGTGTTTCAAGGCACTCTCTCCTGCAAAACATTTGGGGTGACAAAGAAAGCATTTATATTCACAGTCACTGAAACTTTTATGCAAGAAGACTTCCTATAGATTTCCTGTCAGGAAGAGAGCTTCCTTTTAAAAGAGCTGCAGTGTTTAGCTATAGTACTCATTCTTCCAAAAACTAATATTTGAAAAGGCAAAGGACAGAGTTCATTAAAAAAAAGTAAAAATAAAAGGAGGAGTCAACCCACCACTAGGGCAGAATTACTTTTCTAACTACTGTACAGGATCACATGCTAGATTTGGTTTAGCTCATTCATTTCAATTGCTGCTTGTACCAGACTCTTAACAACCACAGAGTATTACTCATAGAGCATGTGTCACCTTGCTCCCTCCCCTCTGACACCACACGTTCTTGCACTGTAGCACTGCAGATAATTGCCTCCAGGATATTCAGAGGTCTAACAATCTATTCTACTATGACATGACACACTACATATATTACCTCTCATCCCTCAAACATGTGCAGGCTATAAACATGTATGTTTGCATTCTTAAATATACTGTGCATTCATACATACGAACGGAGAGAGTGATCTCAATAATCATAATCAACTTAGATCATATTCTAATTTTCTCTCAAGACTCTGCTGTTATGAATGTGTTTAGTTTCAATTAGTTGCTATAAAACTCTTTAGAGAACGATAAACATTACAAGATAAGTCTGCCAACAACACTGATTGCCAGAACAAGAAGAAAACTTGATAGCACTATTGCAGTGAGAAAGGACCTAATTATTCTTGTCTAAAATATACCAGTTCAAAAAAAAGGGGGGGAATTGCCTGCAATGATAAACAATACTAGCTTAGATCCTAGGTATAAACAGTAAGGCCAATATCCTTCATGGGTCTACACGTACAGTATTGCAGTACCCAAACTCCCAACTACTTAACACTTAAGCATAAATTACATCTGTCATTCATCAATGCATGGTATATGTGAACATAAAAAGTCTTGTCCAACATAACTTACTCAAACACTCTACTCATACAACATACAGTATCTCCTTGTGCTTATTATGCTGACAAAATAATCCTAAGAGTTTTTTACCAAATTAAAAGCCAGTGCTAGTTAGATTTGTTTATTTATTTATTTATTTATTTATTTATTTATTTATTTATTTATTTATTTATTTATTTATTTAAAAGGCAGAATATTGATTAAAGTAAGCTACCAACAGCCCAAGAGCTGTGGCTTAACACGGGGCAGAAGGAAATGAGACATGTATAACCTTTACAGTCATACAGAAGAAATATTCATTTCTTGAAGCTAAAGCAAGCTTTCTAAGCGATAAGGAAATGGCTTGATGTTTGGGTCAACAAAATGGATATCTGACTCACAATAATGAAGCATTATGCCTAACTGCCACACCAACAAAGCACTCAAACAACAAAGGAGGCTTCCAATATGTTGTCCTTCCCTTCAGTAACCATCCAAGTATCCTTTCCTTTCCACCTTGCCATCAGAGGATGAATGAAATAAACAGGCATTATTTTAAGATGGAACATGGAGGGATATATTTCCATCACTCTTGGCTGAAAGGTTGACATTTTCCCCTTGTTATGATCTCACACCTCTACACTGTTACATTTTGGTGGAACTCCTATCCTGCCCTGCTTGCACAAACATGTTGGTGCAGTGCCCATCATTTCTGAACAGCTTCCACTAAAGCAATGAATAGATGCACACACATGTGATTTGCTATCACAGGAACGCTTTCCTTGACCCACAAATATTTACCTTTGTGCTCCTTTTCAGCACCAAAAAGAACTCCCGACAAAATTAGCCTGGTGGAACAGGGAAACGGGATTCACGGGGGCAGCAACAGCAGTGATGCTTTGTGTTTAGAAAACGAAACACAGAAAATGCCTATTTGAGACAAATGTACCCAGGAGACAATATGTGATTTGGTAACCATCATTCAGCACAAGGAAATTGTCATGTAATGGGGGAGGCATTTGCAAACACCAGTCCAAGCCACAGTCCTTGGATGAAAACACAGATGTGTATATTCCCCAGTCTCTATTCATTTTTATGGGGATGGGGGGCTAGGAGGCCCTAAACACCATATTGAGAAGGCCCTGCTGTGTATCTTCCCGAAGTACAAAATGGTGGATGTGAGCTTTAAAAGAAATTGCATTATTCATCACAACCTAGGTTAGTCCACCGCAACCCCTTTTACACAACACAGGGGAGATCAACAAGCATGCCAGATCAAGCCTCGAGACAGACAGGTGTGTGTGTGTGTGTGCGTGTGGGAGAGAGAGAGAGAGCGTGTATGTGGCACTCGCACATACACCGAGTATTACAGACCTGATGTCATGTAGCCCCGTGATGCCTGGGAAAGGAAAGCGGGTGGGAAATGTTTGTGGAGGCGGTAGTCCTTTTCACTGCGGGACCTCATGCGATCCGAAGCCCGGTCAGAGAAATCGGAGCTAGGCCAGGCTCGCCGCAAGGTTGTGCTCCGGGTCTTCTTCATGATGAGGCTCCCTGCAGTCTAATCCACCACGAGAAGCAGCAGCAGCAGCAGCAGCAGCAGCAACAACAACAACAACAACAACGGCGGCGGCAGCAGCAGCAGCAGCAGCAGCAGCATGAGGCGGCGGGGCAGGCCTCACGCCTCGTTCGCAGCCCTCCTGACGCGGCAACCTCCACATACACGCGCGCACACCTCTCCTCTCGGCTCCTTTTGCTTTTTCACATCAGTCTCTTTCCAGGCGCGGCGCGGCTGGGCCCCGCCAGCGACATGCCCCCCCCCCGCCTAACCTCGTCCATCCAGCAAGCGCCCCGTCGGTGCCGTTTCCCCTCCTGGAAAGCGCCAGCGTTCCTTCCCCCCCCCCTCCCCAACGCGTCCCACAATGCATTACACTACATGGGCTCCCCGGCTTCCCAAAGTCATGGGGAAGGAAGGGGGCGGGCGGTGGGGGCGCCTGGTGGGGGCGGGGGCGCGCGGGCTAAGCGGGGTGGGGGGTGACGACGACGGCGGCGGGTGGGGGGGTGGGTGGGGGGAAAGCGGGGTGAAAAAAGGGGGGGCGAACGGGGAGGGAGGAGAGAGAGAGAGAGAGAGAGAGAGAGGAAAAAAAGCTCTGCAGCGCGGAAGCTCCGGGGTCCCCAAAACAATAGCTCGCTTCAGCGCGGGAGGGCTCCGCCAACTGCGAGGCGGGACGCACACAAAAGACCCCAGCAAATGGGGCCGAGCGGGGCGGCCTCGGCTTTGGACCCGAACGACGACGGCAGGAAGCGGCAGCAGCGAAGCGAGGCCAGCATCCAATCCGCAATGCCATCGGAGTCGCCACCAAGGGCTGCGGCGGCGGCGGCCAAAGGCTGGCTTCCCCTTCTCCTCTCCGCCAACCTATCAGGAGCCAAGCAAAACATCCATGAGGGCAGCCTTCAGAAATAAATAAATAAATAAGTCATGGCTGCAGCAGCGACCATCCTTCCCGTCGTCAGCAGCAGCGGCGGCGGCGGCGGCGCTTGCAGCCTCTCCGCCCGCAATGGCACGACTGGGTTCCCTCACGGGCGCATCTCGAGGTGCGGAGAGACGTACAGATGGCACCGCGGGGGATGGACGCAGACGGTCATCGTGGCCGGGGCTCCCCTTCCGCGCTCCCGCAGGCAGCCTCTTGCTTGCCAGTCGGGCGCTCCTCCTCCTCCTCCTCCTTTCCGCACGCACGGTTATTCTTCTTTTCCCATCATGGCATACGCGCCCACGTATTGCTTTCCGAGCGTCTCTGAAAAGCGGCGTCGGCGTGTGGCTCGTCTGCCCTCCGGGTCTCGCCGTTTCCCGCCGCCGCCGCCCCCGCCCCCACTTCTTTCTCCGCCTTGAATCCAGGGGAGCAGCTATAGAGGCGCAGGAAACGCAGCAGCCACCCAGTCTTATGCTAATCCAGAAGCGGCCTTAAGTTAGACCCGCCGAGAGCCCGCGGGGCTGCGCATTTTCATGTCAAACAGCCCGAGGCTCACCCAAACCTTGGCTTGTGTGCCCCAGCCTTTTATTCAGCTCGTGGGTATTTACATACGAAGTTGCGTTTCTCTTGAGATCATAAAGGAGAATCCAAACTACTATCCCCCTTTTTGTTTTCTCTCCTGCCCTTGCCCCCAAAGGGGGGGGGTATTCCCTCTTCGTCTGTTGCAGCAAAAACAATGGGAAGTCCTGGGGTTCTAGGACTCACAAGTTTTCTTTGCTGTAGGCTTTGGTGAACTATAATGGCTCTCTAGTCCTCAAAAAAAAAAAACACGCCAAGGAAAACTTGCTAGCCTTTGATTGCTTTTTTAAACCAGCGTTTTTCAACCACTGTTCCGTGGCACACTAGTGTGCCGCGAGATGTTGCCTGGTGTGCCGTGGGAAAAATTGAAAAATTCTAAAGAAATTCAACCCAGGGCCGGCGGGCGGCCCACAGCTGGGAGGCGCTATAAATAGCGTCCAAGGGCCAGCTTGGCTCCTCCCCCGAGGCCCGCAGCGCTGGCGTCACTTCCTCCCCGGCCGGACCTGGCCCCGCTCATTCTCTTAGTGTTTGCTCTGTGCCTGCCGCCGCCGCCGCGACTCGCTCGCTTCCGTCTCCCCCCTCCTTTTTTTACCCCGGACCACCACCACCCCTTTCCTGGGAGCTACCAATGGACTGAGCTGCCTGGGAGCCCGCCCGCCAACACGAGCCAGCCCAGGAGCCCCAGCCCAGAACAAACCACCAGGTGAGGGGAAGGGGAGGAGGGGCGCCCGGCTGCCCCACGAACACCGCGGCAGGGCTGCGAAGAGGAGGGGATGGAGGAGGCCTCCGCCGGGCCTGGTCTGAGGAGGCGGGCGGGGGGGGGGCTACTGGCACGGCTGGATGGCCGGACGGATGGCCTTTAGGGTCCAGGTGGGGAAGAGCCGTCTCTGAGGGGCCCCGCGATGGGTTCCTTGAAGTCTTGCCCCTTTCTTTCTGTCTTGGGTCGCCCTCTTCTCTCTCTGTGTCTTTTCTTTCTTTTTTTCCCCACCTCTCTCCATTCGTACCCTTTCCCCTCTTCATAGAAACGTGCTCATTTCTAGCCTGCATATGTGTATGTCTAGCAGCCTGCCTACTGTAATTAAAACTGTAAACCGCCCAGAGACTCCTTGAAGTGGTATGGGGCGGTATACAAGCAGAACACTTTCTGCCTTCTTTCCTTCCTGCCTTCCTTCATCCTCCTCCCCTCCTGTCGCTGGACTTGCTGAAGGCCATCTGCCTTGGCCACAGTGTGGAGAGCAAGATGGGCTTTTGGGTCTTATTTGTGTTCCTGGAGAGTCAGTGCCCCTTCTCAGGTCTCCACTGGACACAGAAGTCCATGCAGGGCAAAATGTCTTTAAAAAAACAACACAGGTAAGTGGGAACTGGGTGCTAGAGAGCGGGCTGCCTCAATCTGTGGCCCCTCTGTCCTGCTTCTCCCTACACCAGCAATGGCGAACCTTTTAGAGACTGATATAGGCACAGAGTTAAATTTTTTAACATTTTCTAATGGTGGTGTGCCTCATGATTTTTTTCATGAAACAAGTGTGCCTTTGCCCAAAAAAGGTTGAAAAACACTGTTTTAAACCATCTGACTGCCTTGCCTTGACCCTTGAAAATATACAATTAATCTGGGTGGTTTTGCTTTCCTAAATTAAGGCAGCAGGAGGGAATCCGTCTGACAGCCAGAAAGCAACTCCACCACAAAGTGCTAGTAGAGCCTCAGAGCACACCACCTATTGCTTGGTTTGCCCTTCACCCTCCTCTGCCGGCCCCACAAATTCCATGAGAAAGCCCTGTTGTTTGGTAGAAGGCCAACCGCAGATTATTAAAGAGCACAAACGCAAGCATGAGGGAAAGAAATCTGGTTCCATGTGAGAGCCCGAGTCTGCTGGGAACACACAAGTGGCAACAGCATGACTGTGGGAAGGCTGTAGTACTGTATTTTGTTCTATCTGGAAAATTCAGAAGGAACAGTATCTCCCCTTGCTACTTCTCTCTTTAAAGGCACTGAATGCCCATTTTTAAGAAGTATGTCAAACACACACACACACACACACACACACACACACACACACACACACACACACACACACACACACAAAGGCCAAGGCTTCTTATTCAAAAGAATAATGTACGGTATGTTGATTTTTCTGAGGTCTTTTACTATCTCGCTCCCATCCATGTCTAAACTTGCATTCATCATGTATCTGTCCAAGCTTCTTATATCATACAGACTTTTCAACTGATCAAATGCACTAAAGATCTTAAGTCAACCTTCAACAACGAGCTTTTCGGTATGGAGATGAAAGGGTTAACCTCTCACATTTGGCAAAAACAAAGGGGAAAATAAAAAGACAAAAATGAGGCACCTTAAAGACTCACTACTTGATACTTTCAAGGGCCTTCTGCGATGTTGTTCTTTCCACTATCAGGTTTCCTGGTCCTCATATACCGGTAGTTTTGGTTTCCACAGACACTGACAGACTACAATGGCCTCTGAGTATTTTAAAAAGGACCCCCCTTGCCTTACTCTCTCTTCTAGGAATATATTCCTTATGATTCACATTTCATATCATTTAATTCTGCATATAAGTGTTCGCCTTTCCTAGCAGCCAAAAATATTTAGCATTGTACGTGCTTGTTGTCCCCTCAAACCTTTCCTTCGTTTTCACCATTGTTATTTAAAATCCTTCAGGTCAATCAACGGAAAGGTCTTTTATCAGCCATTTCTCCATCCTCCAGTCCAAACCATGAATGTCTAGTTCACTTGAATATCCAACAAAGTGTTTGAAAAAAAAGCTTGACATTCTTAGCAATTAGGAAGAAATGTGACATGAACTGAATCAAAGTTTCACTGAGAAAAACCCGTGTCCATCCATTTGGAGCTGATGTCATCCTCCAAACATTTCTCATCATCTAAAGAACAAAATAATTCAAAGTCTTCCATATTCAGACACATTGGACTGCATCAAATGTTTGCATCTCAGCACATTAAACTGAGTCAGGAATAAGGATCCGGCCGTGCTGGAAAGTCCTTATATGTAGCAATTAATCTCCAAACTCTTTTTAAAATTTACTTCAAAATTATGGTTTAACATCCTTGCTTGTTCCTTTTGAAGTTTTGTTTGCAACCTTGCATGCTGTCTGTAGCTTGTATAACTGGGAGGGACTTTTCTTGGTTGGGGTGACTCTACAGCTCTAACCAGTTTTTCCTTCCAGCCTCTGAACTGAGCTTACTTCACGTCCATTCTCGTCCCGGGAGGAAGTTCATTGCATGTTGATGTCGGTCGCGGTCACGTGGTCTTCTTCCAGTTCTGTCCCTGTTCCCGTGTACGCACGGGCGTGATGGATGATACCAGCATGACTGTTACCGCACGTCCTTATTCCGTGATGAGATGTGAAATTCCATGCCTTTGTTCTCCGTTTTTTCCCCCGGCCCCAACCTTCCGTTTTTCGATGTTTCGATTCTCTGAAGCCTTGCCTTCAATGCGTTACGGAGCTAAATTTGAGGCATTTGTCTTTTAATCTATCTGCACTGCATTGCTGACTCTATAGGGAATGTACTGGCAAATGGCACTTCACACTCCTGCCGCATGACAAGCCTTACCTCACAGGCACTCATATCGGAACGAGAAGAAAGATGAGGAGATTCCTAAGGCCAGTTAGGGGAATCTCTCATCCCGCTTAAATCGCAGTTCAGGGGGTGTGGTCGGGATGAAGTCCCCTCATCCCGCAATGGACGTGCAGTTAGATTTCTTCGTACTGGTCCCCAGCGGGACCGTGAACAGCAATGAGATGGACGTGAAGTATCAGCCCAAGAGAGCCCTGCCTCTCTGTTGAGTTTCTTCTTTCCCTTTCTTTCTTGGTTGGTGTCAGGTTGTTTGTTTGCTGTCTATCTGTTCAGCTGGTTGCTAAGTACGTATGCAGTAAAGAAAGCAGCATACACAAGTGTATCATTTCAAGTAACTGTAAGTAAAGTACAGTAACTTATTCTTCTCTTACAAATGGCTCAGAGTGGGTTCTTGAGACTTTAAGTGTTAATTAAGTTTGGGCAAAAGGGGGGGGGAGGAAATGTGCTTAACTGAAGACTTGCTGGCTTACCACAGCATAGAGAAGATAAGAGGTGACTCAAGCAAACATGTTGTGCTTATTTCCACTTATTAAGATGAGATATGATATTCTCAGTCAGATCAATCTGCTGTTCTCGTGAGCTATTCACAGGTGGCTGAATGCTTTTGCCCTCCGCGCACTGTTTTGTTGCTCTTCCACTGATCGCACATACTGTAATAAGAGAAAGGGCTCCTGATTTTGCTTGAATTGTGGATCTTGATTCAACTCATCCAATCTCTTAATTCACCCCTCACCATGTAAACAAGTGAGAGGTTGAAGGGAGTTCAGAATGTTAACCCAAGGCCAAAATAGCAGATGGTGTAAAGAAATCCTTTGGCGTCCATGGTTTTATCCATGATTACCAATTCGTCACAAAGGCCAAAAAGCAGATTTACGCACCGACAGACACATGTTTAATTTAGCCAATGCCAGCCATCTCACAGTTGCGCTTGTTCTACCGAGAGAGAGAAAATGCTGGATATGATTGTGGCAGTCAAGCCATCTCCCACAACATTCCCCCCGCAAATACACAGCAACTATAGTTGCAATTTTTAACTATCAATGGACCGAAGCATTGGTTCAGACAAATCAGGAGTATATTCATGCCTGCAAGGGCACCAGGTCAAATTGCTTCATGTCTGTCACTCAAGACTAAAGTCTGTCATTCAATTCACTTTTGTTATGTTTTCTCCGCAGAAAACAATTCTATTGTTAGAATTTATATGAACTGTGAACTGTCGGTCAAAGGTATTCCCTGTTTAAACCGCATTAGACAATGCAAGGTTACCACGGTTTATGAATTATTTGTGCATAGGTGTATTTCCAATGAAATGGTAGATATATTAAAACACAATTGAAAAAGTAACCATATTAGCTGCATCATTAGATAACAAGTAACAAATTAGATGACTTGTAACATACTGGCCAAAATCTCCTTAACACTAGAATAGGCTCATTGAACCAATAGAGATTTGGTGAGAATTCTTCTGTATGCCTTGTACTTTAGCATAGTAAGTGACAATTTGTGTAGACCCATTTGAATCATGAAATTTACCAATGAGTTGACTCACTAAATCCCCAACGATTCAATGAGCATACTCCAATGCCATTTACTACACTAAACAACAGGATCTTGGCCATTACTTCCATCCTCTGAATGCCAGCAGATGAAATGAAATATCTCCTTCCCTCCTCTATCTCTTTTTAGGTCACTTTCAACAGCAAAAAGCTATTGTGAAGTGTCCAGTAGCTGAGCACAGGTATCCTTTGGTTTCAAATGTCCCAGGTTTGCATAACACTGATCTTCTTAATTTGCTTCATTTCAAAAATGCTTATCATCATCCAAATCAGTTAAACAAAGGGTGCTTGTATTAAGGATCAGCGGACAAGAGTCAAGTGTCTTTGGCTACCCACATCTTATCATAAAATAAGGATAGTTTATACTCATGGAATTAAGTTAGCACCTTTGTTGCTGGTCTGAGAGTCAAACTCAATGTGTGAGAAAATACTTTTACAGATATTTGGAGCAGTTAATTTGCTTTTAAGAAACAATTTATTGTGGATTGAATGGCTTTTATTCAAAATCTGAATGCTACAAACTGTTGACCTATGGAATAAAACATACCAAAAGTGCAAAATCACATGGTCAACAACTATAAAAGTTAACTAAATTAGGTATACTACAAAAAGTTTGAAGCTATTACTCATTACATTACAATCATAATATAACTTAGTTTTGATTAAGTTACTGAAAAAAGTAATTAGCCATAAGAACTCTATGGAGAAACAGGGAAGGAAATGGAGCAAAGGAGTTTCACAGTTGATACTACAAGATCAAGGTAATTTAAATTTAAAAGCAGCCACCATTCAAGTGCTACATCTACAGGCATGCCTGCTGCTTATTTCCAGAAAGACAGCATGCATATTATGCTTTTTACTAATCCAGACTTAATTACAGAACTTCTTAAGCATATATTTCAGATCATATTTCTCTCACCTCTTGCGTAGGTGGATATTCACTTTCACCATATTTTGCTTTAAATGCACCTCCTTAAATTCCTTCCCGTTTTAATTCATTTTTGCTTTTCCAAATCCCATTTGGACTTCCTTTCTGTATCAGGGCGCAATTACGTGTTGGAATACTCCTGGTTTTGTGTTGGTTTTGGCATGACTGAAATCAAATTAAAAATCTCCAACTACACGACATACAGCTAAGTGCACATTTTCCCCCCACCGAGAAGTATGGTTTTTAAAATGCCTGCTTGAAGGCTGTTTATTTTTAATAGATTCTCTTTGCACTTTATTTTACTTGATTTGGCATATGCAATTGCCTGGATGCACAACAGAGAAGCAGCTTCATCCACTCTTAGCTGCTTACTTTCAATTGCAAGCAAAAGGTGGGGGTGAGGGTGGGAAGGTAACCAAGGTGCCTACAGGAAAGTGTCTAATGCTGCTTAGACTGGAGACAAAACCCTTTGCCTTCTTATATTTGGGGATTAGCTAGTAAACAGAACCAGCTTTGCTGCTGTCTTCCTCACCTAAGCTTTGCCCAGTTCAAAGCTTAGCCCAACTAAATAGGATTGTTGACAGTATAAGAAAGGGAGCAAAGGAAGGAGAGGAAGAGTGCAATGGCAGCTCCATCACAGATAGCTAATAGGCTCTCAGTATGGAAGGAAGTCCACCTGATAGTATCCCTGTCTCTCATTGGCCAACAGAAGTCCCTTTTACACGACCCCTAAGATCCGCTGGCCACTTAAATTCGGACCAGAGATCTTGGGGGTTCGTCGCTCTTCCTGTGTTCCCACCCCCTCTGCACTTCCTTCCTCCTGTCTGCGTGAGGGGAGGGAGAAAAAAAGGGAGAAAAAACGCAGGCTCACCTCCGTCTGCCGGTGGGTGGAAGCTGCCCCGAGCCAGCCCCGTTGTCGTCATGATTCCTGTCTCTTAAAGGGGCGGCGGGGACAAAAAAACAAACACAAGGAGAGGAGAGCCAGGCACTCACTACTTTACATCAGCATCAGAAATTTTTCAGCTCCGCAGACCAGGTACTTGAAAAGTGCGCTGGGACGCGCTTAGGTGGGCTTGGTCGCACTTAATTTTTTGTAAACTCCGGAGCTGGTGGGATTTTAGGGGTCGTGTGAAAAGGCCCAGAGTGTAACAGAGGTTGTTAGAGCAGAACAGACATAACCACTACCTGCAGGGCTTCCTGGGCAGATTTAAGATTCTGGGATTCACAGCTTTCATAAGATGTGTATCACAAATTAATACAGCACAACTGCAGAATCCATGGGGGGATTGGTTCCAAGATGACTTGCCACCCCGTGGATACTGGAAATACTTGAGAAACGAAGCACTTCCAGTTTCTTTGGTGTCCATGCATGGTTGTGAGAGGCAGCCTCTCTTGCTGGAGGACTGGAGTTTCTGCCCTCCTGTTCACAATGGAGGCTTTCTTGAAACCAGAAATGATGCCTCTCCACAGCACCCCCCCCAAAAAAAAGTGGCTTCTCCACTGCACCAGAAACTGCTTCCTTTTGAGATGTCCAGCCAGGAGTGCTTTTCCATTACCACCTGTACATAGCATAGTCTCTGCTTCCATCTAGTGCCCAGTCCTGTTAATACACCTCAGGAAAATATGTATTCTTGTAATCATCATCATCATCATCATGCAGCACTGATCCTATAACTATGGCAATCTTACTGGACATCAAGATGGGGGAATGACTGGCTAGATAATTAATTGAGCTGGAGTACCTGGATGCTGGAGCTGCCTAGATGCCCCAAGCACATCTGATCTCGCTTGATTTCGGAAGCTAAGCAGGGTCGGCCCTGGTTAGTACTTGGATGGGCGACCACCAGGGAATACCAGGTATTGTAGGCGCCTGGAGTAGGAACTGGCAAGCCACTTCAGTATTCCTGCCAAGAAAACTCCATGGACATGGAGTCACGAAGAGTCGGTCACGACTGTAATAACACAACACAGACACACACCTGGATGCTGAGCCAGAGGTCAGGAGTTCAATTCGCCAACATGCCTTTCAGAAGAGGACCCCCCCCCAAGGTAGTTTTGCTGCACAGCCTAACATGAACCACTTCTGAGGACTCTATATCTCGGAAACCCTGAAAACATATCCAAAAGTCAAAATCAACCTGCCAACATGTAAATAAATATACTGTACTCCGCATTTTAATATATTAATACTCCTAAAGTCAGTTTTATATCAGTTCATTGGCCTAGTGCAGATCCAACATTCACAACCTGTATTTTGTATTTGTTAATTTTGTAAACCACCCAGAGTGGCCTCTGTTGCTAGATGGCATGGTATAGATCAAATAAATAAATAAATAAATAAATAAATAAATAAATAAATAAATAAATAACCACTCCTGAATTCCTGCACTGCGATCTTCTGTGGTCATAGGCAAGTACTGTAAAGGGCTCAGATGCAGATGTTCTCAAGGCAAAGGAGATTGTTTTCTCCTCAGGCAGCAGCTCATTCCCGTACTGTGTCTCAAAATGCTTTTAAAAATTTCACATTTATAGGGATGGGGCATGAGATAGTATTGAGTCTTGAGACTGAAAGAGTTGCTTCTGAAGAAAAGAAACTGAAAGTTCTGCTGGCAGTGGGATGTCTCACAAACACGAAATGGCAATTACGACAGTGGTCGAGTTGACCTTTTCGTTTATTCACTTTATTCTGAAACGTACATGAGAGCAATGGCAAATTCAGTAGAAATCTAGAACTTCATTCTGAATGTACTGTACAGTAGCCTGAGGCTGGAAAAGCTAGTTTGGGACTATGCTAACAGTAATCAGAACTTAGAAAAGTTACTTATTTAGACTTCAGCTCTCAAATCCTCTACTAGTATGACCCATGCACCCACTGTGGACTTTGGGCAGTCAAAAAAAGTGACCCTGTCAGTTTCCCCATTTTTTGCATATGAGGTATGTGTGGCCTTGTGATTCACGAGTCCTCCTACAGTCTAGTATTATGTTGTGGTGCATGCAGAATACATATATTTTGGCCAGCTTAAAAAAATGCAAACTTTGAATTCCTTGTATTGTATTGCTGCAATGTACGATCCAAAGGGATCAACAGCAGGAGTAACCATCCCTATCGTGATGTATGTGTGACAAAACCCTGGAAACAGGAGTAATGAATAAACAAATCATCAGCCAATCCCAGCAGGAGGGCAGGGAATGGTATGATATAAAAAGGGTGGAGCCTAGTCAGTTGAGGCAGTTCAGTGAGTTCAGTTAAGTTGAGAGCTAAGAGTGCTGGGAGAGAGCACTGCTCTGTGAGAGTTCTGTCAGGCAGTGAGGGCTATACTGTTTACTAGTTATTAAAGACAGGGAGGCTTGTAGAGCTGATTAAATCTATTACAGTATATGTTAAAGGCAACGCATACCATCCTCAGATATTGTTATATTTATTATCTTCTCAATAAACTTTGTTATTATTTTTATATTATTCATCTGAGTCTGTCCCAATTCATGAGGCGACGAGTTAAAAAGGTGGCAGCATTAATAAGTGAATTTCCAACACAGAATTCAGAGTGTAAAAGGGAGGTGTCATCACAATTTAGTGGCACAGCAGTGGGATGTCGAAATAAACCCGGTTGTGCCTTTGAAAACCCAGTCTGTGAAAGGGGTGACATCACAGTATGTTGAGAGATCGACACACACACACATCCGAAAAAAACAGAAAGGGGCAATAAGCTGAATGGACAGACAGAAGAGGATTATGGTCAAGCTTGTGGTGCACCTGTTGAGCTTCCTCACTTCATATAAAATATATCCATTTTCTCAGCTGGAAACATGCTATGGTCCTAATGCATGGTGTTAAACATTGAAATATTCAACAGCTGCTCTGCTGTCACTGAGAAATTTTTGCAGACAATAGTTTTTAAAAAGCCATAGGACAATTCCTTCTCTTGGCCAGTCAGCTCTTTGATTAAATGTGGGGAAGACAAACAGGAGTCTGCTGTTATATCTGGACAACAAATAAAAACGGGAAATGGCATTGGCTGGAGAAATTTTATCTTTTTTTCTCCTTTCTCTTCCATTTAGGTAGCCTCTACATGTCACGTTGCAACCCTGGTGCTATAGATACTTCAAGCAATGGAAAACAAACTTCGGACAAATATGACCAAATGTTAAGATGAAGTGAAATCCATGTGAAGTATAAATTGGTGGTCTCCTACCAACCTTCCTCAAGCAGCTTGGATGAGTAACAAAATGTTTGATCTAACAAGAAAAGAAGCCCACTTGCCATGACTCAACGGCTGGATAACCTCCCCTGGATGACCGAGAATCTTCATAGACATATGTTTCAATTTATTTAAAATCACTCCTTTGATAAGGCTTAAAGACATAAATTCTTTGATAGAGGAATTACTTTTCAGATGAAAATATCTGTTGTTTTAGATCCACTCTCCCTCCAATCTATCCTCCAAACAACCCCCCCCCTCTTTTTAACTATAAACCCACAGGTAAAGATTATACAGCTAGTCAGATAATTTAGCAAGTTGGGTTACCAGGTCAGGAGTTTTTTTTCACCACTCTTATCTCATACTAGAAGAGGCGACCTGTAAGGACTGTGGCAAGCTACACAGTGCTAAACTATCCTCCTAAAGCAGAGAATGGTAAATCACATCGGAGTATTGTATACCTAGAAAACCCTGAGAAGGGTTGTCGTAAACTGGGATTGGCTTGAAGGCAAATGAGACTACAGTAGGACTCCGGTATCTGTTGGGGATAGGTTCCAGGCCTTCCCACAAGTCATATTCTATACAAAGAGGGTAAAGGAAATTGATGCTAGAGAAGTTGGGCTAGCATGGTTCTTCCCTTCACATGATCATTCCTTAAAGAATTCATTCATTTATTTACCACCTCATTAGAGCCTGTACTACTCTGGTCCATTTGCAAGTTAAAACTTAACATCCAGGAGACTCAGATGTCCATATCTGAATATGGTGACGATTTGCTTACAAACCACTTCTGATTTAAAGGCAAACTTCTGCTTGACTGCTATAGCCAAACTGAGAAAACTAAACATTTTGTGTATTCTCGAAGGCTTTCACGGCCGGGATCTGATAGCTGTTGTGAGTTTTTCGGGCTGTTTGGCCGTGTTCTGGAAGTTTTTCTTCCTGATGTTTCTCTAGTCTCTGTGGCTGGCATCTTCAGAGGGCAAGGAGAGAACTCCTAGTTCCCTGAGCTCCTTGCCCTCTGAAGATGCCAGCCACAGAGCCTGGAGAAACGTCAGGAAAAAAAACTTCCAGAACACGGCCAAACAGCCCGGAAAACTCACAACAACTAAACATTTTGTGCTTACTATTATTTGCGCACAAAACAGGGCTGCACATTCAGATCAAACTGTAGATGTCTTTGAACATCTCTGAACATGAGAGTATGGCTCATAGGATCACACCCTTCTTACTTTCCTTTCATGTTCATACTAAGCTTTTTCTCTTTTTCCCAAAAAGAAGCCCAATGTAATCAAATACAGTACTATCACAAACACCCAAAAGAGAAATTAACAACTAAAAACTCATGTCTTTCCCACAGTAGATATCACCAATGTTAGTTTTTATAAGCATATTGTCTCTTTAGTCATGCAACTGTTGTGCTACAGATAAATCAATGAATCCCACAATTCAATACATTCTTTCTTCTTGTATTACATTTGCAACAAATGTTACATGGCAACACATTTTCTTAACATGATCCAAGCGCTTTCACTGCTATTTTGAAATAACCAACCCCACATCAGCCAAAAGCAGCCACATGCATGCTGACATCAGACACCAGTATTTCTTTGTGTTTCTAAAAAATTCTGAAACAACTGCAAGGTTTATCATGCTCTGTCTGTGAGTACAATTTTCATTCACAAAACAATATTGTACTTGTACAGTGTTTCAAACAGAAACTTGATGATGAACACATTAAGAAATATGAACTAAAAGTCTGTATGTGTTAGACAACCCTTAGAGGCAAGGTCCATAAATGAAATAATAATGCCTCATCCTGAGTAAAAAGTGACCAATTCTTGCTGTTCTGTTCTTGCCAGATTCTTGCTGTTCTCTTCTGTTCCCATTCTTTCCTTCTCAAAAAAACTTTTGATCAGGTTTGTTAAAATGCATTAATAGATCATGCAAACACATCGATAGATCACACTTTTGGCATGTATCTGTAGTCCTGAATATGGCATGACGAGTATACATGCTGAAAAACTGAATTTTTAAAATGTGTATTACAGGTGGTTTTTTTTAAAAAAAGTTCTTTTTTTACTTGGAAGCTAAACTCGTTGAATGGGACTGGTCTATCTCTGCTTTACCATGTTCCAAGAAAGTAGGAGAGTTTTAAAGTTTATCAAAGATAAAGATGCACTAGTGCTAATCACTACTAAAATAAGAAGTGTTAACAAGAAGGCAAAATGTATGGACATCATCTATTTGTAAAATATAATTCAGGCTTTCTTTTCAAATAGAGGATTTTGCGGACTAGAATTTTAAAAATGAGTATTAGAGCATACTCTGATAACTAACATGATGATTTAAAGCAAAGTTTCAAAATGTTTTTGTTTGGTTCTTTTGCTTTTTTTTAATACACTTTTCAGAATCCTCCTGGCTAGTAGCCATGCTGGTTGGTTGGTACATTCCAACTGCGGCTTTTAAAAGGCATTCAGCCTTAATTTTTGGCATCAAAAGAGCACCCTCTATTGCGGTGTTCCCCAACCCTCAGGCCGCGGACCGGTGCCGGTCCGTGAATCAATCGGCACCGGGCCGCCCGAGGAACTTCAAATCATTTCAGTGTGGCACCATGGGAGTCGAAGTCCCTCTTCCGGCCGCCATTTTACTCCTCTTAAGGCAAAGGCACCCAGAGAGAGACTCCGACTCCCAGGCTGCCCCGTGCCCGGGAGCTTTAAGGCTTTGGTGGAGGATTGTTATTGTGGCGGCCCAGCCTTCCCCCTCCCCCTCCCCACCGCTTCCCCCCAAAGACTCCTCTTAGTGTTTAAAGATGGCAGCTGCAGCCGCCGCTGCTGCTGCTGCTCCTCCGGCGGCGGCGGCAGGAGGAGGAGGAGGAAGAGGAGGAGGCGGAACCGGAGCAGGAGCAGGAGCAGGAGCAGGAGGCGTCGGCTCTTCGTGGATGTCGGTGCCACGAGGGCGCTTCCTGGGGCGGCCGGGCGGGTGCCGCACATGTGTCTCGCTGCTGGTGCCGTGCTTGCTCCTGCTCCTGCCGCCGCCGCCACCGCCGCCGCCATGAGCCTCCTCCTCCGCCGGTGAAAGTGAGCGGGCGGCGGCAGCCACGGTGGGGGACACCACCCTGGGCAGCCTCCTGAGCCTCAGCCGGAGCTGGCGACAGCAACGGCAGCGAGGAAGAGACGGTGAGAGGTTTTTCTTCTTTTTTTCCCCACCTTGCAACTGGTGCTGGCGTTTGGTCTCCTCGGAGGAGGAGTTGGAGGAATTAGCTGGAGCGGGAGAGGAAACCGCGGTTGCTTGGGTGTGGCTGGGGTGGGGTGGGGTGTTTGACGCCCGGTGGGGGAGGCAAGTGGGGCAGCTGCAGACACATCGCCATCCTTGTCTTCCTCCTCCTCCTCCTGCTCTTCTCCTTTTTCCTCCTCCTCCTCCTCCTCCTCCTCTTCTTCCTCCTGCTGCTCTTCCTCGGGATCCGGAGTCAGGCTGCTGCCTTTCCTGAACTTGGGGCTGGATGCTGGGATCCGGGGTTGGAAGGGGATTCCGTGGGTGTGGAGGGTGTGGGTGGAGGAGAGGTGGAGGGACCTTTCCTGTCACTGGGGTGGCCTGAGCCGCAAGTCAGGCGGGGATCGTTGGGGATCCTCCTGGAGAAACGTTCTCAGGGCCTGCAGTGGAGCTGGCCTTGAATCCTCTGCCCTGGCTCTTGGGTTTTTAGGGTTTTTAGACATTCCCTCGATTTGGGAGAAAATCGTGCTCGTGGAGTGCTCAGGCTAGGTGGCTTTGCCCTGGTGGCAAGTGGGGATCCAGCTGCCTTCGAAGGAGATGGGCCTTTTTATTTGCATCATGGCAGTATGGAAATGAGCTGCTTGGGTGGCATGCGATGATCCCACGAGTCCCACCTCCAGTGGGGAATATAAAACTCTAGTCTTGGGCCTGCTTCTCTGGCAGTAAATCCCATAGAACAGGGTGAGCTCTCACTTCCATGATTGCATTTCGCAAAAGGGGAGGTCACTTCACTTGACTTACATAGTGGTAGGGGAGGTTGCTGTCAAACCTGCTTCTTCTTTGTGCTGCTGGTACACCGACACTTTGCGTTGCGCATGCAACTCTTCCAGGTGTCAAGGGGTAGCCATGGTGAACAGATGCTGTCCCCCAGGGAGTGGGGATGTGGGAGGAGGGTTAAAATTATTAAATCAAAACAAGCGGGCCAGGGAAAAATTATCAAACATTTACCGGTCCGCGGCGATAAAAAGGTTGGGGAGCACTGCTCTATTGTACAGAGAAAGAGGAACAGTGACTAACAATAGCAACAACTTTAACTAATAGTTTTTAATACAATGCTAACAATTTTCCTTAACTCATACTGCTCAGCAATTAGACTAAATAAGTTTAAGAACTGTGCAATGGTAATCCAGAAAGAAGCTCTTTACCCTGTCTCTTTTTATTCAAACTGGTCTATTCTTTCTAGTGTTAACCAAGTTTTTGCCAATCACTCTACAGCTCAAAGAGTGTGTGAAATAAAATTCTGCTATGCAGCTGACAGTGTCGCTGGACTATTCATCTGCCAGTAAGGCTGTTCTTATGCTAAACACCCCACAGAATTGTGAGAAAGTTCTAGTCACATGGTGCCATTTATTGCCTCAAGAAACAGCATGAATAAATCTGCCCACATTACCCTAAACAATCCATCTAACGACAAATACTAACATATTCCTAACTTACTGCAGACAGGACTTAAGATGCAAATCCAAGGTAGCACCAAATAAAACATTAACCTATCCATTTCAAAATTTAACACTTAAAATTGTAAAAAGTTTGCAGGGGCTTTGTTTTTGTTTGGAACTCACAACTTGAAAAGAGTGAATGGTAGACAGCAGGCAGAAGGAATCTGAAGAGGATTTATTGATTGTCAGCTAGATCCAGGGAGGTCTGCTAACAATGGAACACAAATATTTAATCTGATTCTGAAATCTTATCTGTTGTCTTTAAGAAGATTAACATATATTCTCTTGCTACAATGAATTCTGACTGCCTAACAAAGTGGAAGCAGTTTTTTGAATCTAGAAGGTGGGTGTCTTGTAAGATGTGCGGTTACTCGAAAGCAATTGTGCTAATATACAGACAAAGAGGCAAGCAAGCAGAATAAGGAAACAATGAAGCTTGAACATAGAATGTTGCAGTAATTCCTGTCTTCTGCATCCAAATATATTTAGATTGTACCAGCTCTGAATGTAGTCTGAAAACCAATGAAAAATTAAACTGGGTTGTACTATAAATTAGAAACTGCATTTTCCCACATAGTTAATAAAAGAGGTACATTTCTTAGATTCTCAGACTTTCAGTTAACAAAACTAGATGGCAGAGCAACCCTAGACTGAACAAAGAGAAAGAAAATAAGCACAGAAGCACTCAGAAGGCTAAACCATGCCTTTCTTTAAAACGCATGAGCATTTTCGCTGCCCCAAAAAGTGAAGAAACCCAGAGAGAGAACAGAGGCAGGACGGCAGCCAGCCTGCCACAGACTATCAACTACACCCTACCCCGCCTCCTCTTTTGCAGAGGAGGGGCCAGAAAACCCATTAATTTACAAAAACATGAAGCATGCTCCTGGCAATCCACAGCTTTCCTTGTATTGCCACAAGGGTTTTGTCTAGACTGGGATTTAAGGGTTACATTAGCTTATCCAAGCATCTAACTCAATCAGTAGAAGTATGGTAAAGTTATGTATACATTATTACAAACATTAGCCTTTTAAAACGCAGCACTCTCACAATCCACCTAAATTAGCACATTAGCATTTAAAGCCAAATTAGTCACAGTAACACTGACAGAAGCAGCGATTCAGTCTTGTGAGCAGTGCAGATGTTCAGCAGCTCACAGGGATCTGTTAGCAAGAGCAAAAGGGACATATGGAGGGTCAAACACCAGCTGCAGCTCTGGCAGAGCAGCAACCATAGATGGTGTCACAAAATATAGTAATACCTTGGTTTACAAGTACCTTGGTTTACAAGTGTTTTGCAAGATGAACAAACACTTCTGATCAATTTTGCCTTGATCAACGAGCAATGTCTTGCAATACGAGCACTGGAACAGGTCACATGATCACAAGTGGGCCAATGGTGGCGCTCTCTCTCCCTCTCTCTCTTTCCTTGCTGGATTGTGGGTGAATGTCTGGAATGTTCCATCTCAGGCAAGCCTCAAAGGCAGTGGGGGAGAAAAATCGAGGTCTCCCTTGCACTAGCCAAGAAAATTTTCAAAATAGAGTTCAGGTTATGGTTTTATTTTTCTTTATATTTTTCTTTATATTTTTCTTTAATTTGTTTCCAAGATCCTTTCTTATTTTTCAAACCATTTCTAGTCATGGGGCTACATTTGTATGTAGAGCTATAAATTGCATTTTATTATTGTTACATTAAAAACACAGAATAAAATTATGTTGTTAGTCCCAAGCAAAGCAGATTCTGCTGTCAGGTACTGGTGTGGATGTGAACTTCTAGCCAACTTCTTTTGTGATTTTTGGCATTTTGTGTATACAGTATGTGGTATTTGGGAGCCCAGAACAAATCATTTGAGTTTCCATTATTTCTTATGGGGAAATCTGCATTGATATAAGAGTGCTTTGGTTTACAAGCATGTTTCCAGAACAGATTGTGCTCATAAACCAAGGCATTACTGTAATACTTTTCTTCCCATCCAATTTCCATCAACTGTGACTTGGAAGATGGTTATGTTATCTGCTGGGGTTGTGTTGTCATGAGAGCAATTAAATTGCTTTAAAGGCTGCTTTTATTATTTAATTTGATTCACATCCTATTCTTTTCCCCAAACCAGGTCACAAAACAAATCATAAGAATTAAGATCAGACACAAATAAAAATGTAGCAGCCAAAATCCAACTATTTGGCTATCCCAAAACATTATTAAACAGTTTAGATGGTTCAACACATATTTTAAAACGAAGCAATAATAAAACCTATATGAAAATTGAACAACTTACAACCATGCAAATGACAAAGGATTCTACAATGTATTCCAGCCAACATTTCTCAAACTGGAAAGGCTCTGGTGAACAAACATGATTTAAGTTGGCACCAAAATGAATTAACTAGTGTAGACCCATTGAATTGGTTGTATTTACATAACTACTGGCTCATTGTTCAACAATTCATTCTTCAGCTCCAGACTGATAATCAGACTGATAATTACATTAAACAGCCATTATATTAATATCAAATTTATTATGTCATTGAACCATAACTGAGTTTAAAACAAATTTCAAAAGCACAGCAATTGAAAGAAATTTCACCAGCTAATACAATCTCTTTCCTCAGAGCCTGGGAAAAGGCACCAGGGGGGCTTTCAAATGGCAATTGGGAGAGAGCGGTCTGCAAAATATATACCGTATAAACTCGAGTATAAGTCGATCTGAGTATAAGTCGAGACCCCTAATTTAACCCCCCAAAACTGGGGAAACTTATTGACTTGAGTATAAGTCTAGGATGGGAAATACAGCAGGGCCTGGCAGCTCCTCCTTTGTGAGCTGGGGGAGTGGTGTGTGATGTTTAAAATGACTTTTATCCACTGATGCAAGTGCCTGGGTCAGTGGCTAAAAGTCATTTTAAACATTGCGCACCGCTCCCCCGTGATGCAGAGGGGGGTAAGGAGAAGCAGCACACAATGTTTAAAATAACTTTTAGCCACTGACCCAAGCACTTGCCTCAGTGGCTAAAAGTACTGACCCAAATATAAGTTGAGGGCTCCTTTCTTCAGCCCAAAATTTGGGCTGAAAAACTAGACTTATATTCGAGTATATACAGTATATTAGTCCTTGTAGCCAAAATAGCCTTTTGTAATCACAGCAAGTATGCATTTTTGAACAAGGTAGACTAATTTAGTAAGTCCATTTATTGCACTATGGGTTAATTTTAAAAAGTATTTTATTTATGGATTTTCAGAGCCTTACAGATTATTTACCAAGAAAGTTCCAAGATTTATGGTGTTTTTGTAATATATCGGAAACAATGACCAGTCATATTTTTATAGACATTTCAGTATTTTACAAACTCTTACTACACAGATTTGTTGGGACATATTTTGCAAACTTTGTGGGTTTTCGCCGTATGCCACAGTCTCGTTGTAAGTAAAAAATTTTGTTCTTTTAGCACATTTTTAAAATGTGTTCTTTAAAAATCTTGGTTTCTGACATAGTTTATAGAAGTGTGAACAATCTTGATCCAGTTTGTTCTTTATATAGTTCATTGAGTGTATGACCAACTTGCAAGAAGGACTTTTAAAAACCATGACTTCACCTGTAAAAAGCAAAATCAAAGTTTATTTGGGGTACAGTATTTTAAAGGGGTAGAAATGTCATGTTGGAAGCTGCAATGTCTTCTTTCGTGAGTAATTGGTTAAATGGGCATGGGTCTAATGCCTATCTATATGTGTATATAATTACCCTTGCCTTGTTCTGTAAGTCAAATCCTTCACCCATGTCTGTCCCACCAGACACAACAAAGAGTAACCACTGTTCTGTGGCCTTGAAGTTCAGCTCCTGTAGACTGGTGTAAAAAAAGGCAAACAGAAGTAGATGAAAAAGAACTTGAAAACACATTTGGAGAGAATCAGAAGGGTTACAAAATCCAAGAACCAGACGTGTGTCGCCATGAAACTGATCATATTTGTGAAGTTGATCTAAACATGGACCATTCCATTCCTCTATTAGATCATTCTAGATCAGGCATGTCCAAATGTCGGCCCTCCAGATGTTTTGGCAAAGAACTCCCACAGTCCTTTGCCATTGGCAATACAGGCTTGGAATTCTGGGAGTTGTGGTCCTAAACATCAGGAGGGCCAAAGTTTGGACATGCCTGTTCTAGATCATTCCAGTCATAGTATCCATTGTCCCTCCAGATGTCAGCCTTAGCCAGCATAATTTACAGGTGGGAATACTGGAATTTGCACTTCAACAACTGGAGGCCTGCAAGCTATTGACTCCTGACCTATAATGGCAAAGCACAGTGGAGGCTACTACATCAAAAAAACACAGACATTATTAAGTGGACAGCTACTCAAACTGAAGGCTCTACTATCAAGGCTTATTTGCAAGATCTAGTGTCATTGGTTTCATGGGAGGATCTTGTATGGAAAAATTACTCCAATGAAGGGCCATCCTACGGATAACCAAAGAATATCCTCTTGGATGTTGCTCTAGTGTTCTTGAAAGCAGACTTCTTACATGCAGTGCACCACCTGCCTGCCTAATTATTTGCTGGTGTAGTTCAAAAGTCATAGCTGCATTTGTTTGTGTGTGTGAGTGTGTGTGTGTGTGACAGAAAGAGATGGACAGGGACAAAAACAGAGAGGGGGGATTTGCTCCATCAAATGATGCCAATGTACGCTAGAGCATTTGGTTAGCAAAAATTCTGCCAGTTCTAAGGTATTGAAAACGTGATTTCCCACTTCTTCACCAGCTTCATTTGCTTCTTCTGTTCCTCTCAGTAGGCAAATCTATGAAGTTTTATCTAATCAGCATAATCAATTTTAACACAGGATTTTAGCCATAATGGAGCATAATGAATAAACATCCTATATAACACCCTTTTTACAGATAAGCAGAAGCATGGAGGTCTACTGGAGTGCAGAATCCAAGAAGAAAATTGCTAACCATATTCTGATTATTCCTAGCATTCCTAACTCATCTAACTGCCTATACAGTAGCTTAGCAAGAGAACTAAAAGGCAATATGCATGTGATCAGTACCCATGGTTTAACTTATCCACTACCTGGAAAAAATAAAACAATGAAAATGAAAATGAAAATGAAAATGAAACACATGAATACACCTTCCCAAGGTGTATTACCAAGACTGGCCATGAGATGGAGCCAGAGGCTATGCTGTATACCAGGCCTGCCCAACAGGTAGACCGTGGGCTACTGGTAGCCCGCGAAGGGTTCAAAAGTAGCCCTCCAGCCATCAATACAAAAAGTGAGGGGATAAGTTCTCCACCCCTCCCTCCCCCATCCCAGGGACCATCAGTGCCCCAGCAAAGTTCTGGATCACTCCTCTGTTCCCCTCACCGGCCAGATGATTGGTGTGCCACTGTCTTGTGAACAGCTGAGTCACTGGTGTGGTGTGGAGTGGAGGGAGGAGAGGGGAGGAGAGGAGTGAGAGGTGGGGTAGCAGGTGTGCCCATTTCCTTTGTGCAGTGACATCTCCCGTCTTCTTCCTCCCTGGACAATTCCCTCCATAACGGATTAATTGATTTTCAATGCATTCCTATGGGAAACCGATGCTCTACTTACATTTTTTTTTTACTTATGACCATGTGCTTGGAAGGAATGGATAAAATTCGTAAGTAGAGGTTTTAGTGTAGTAGCCCTCAGACACTTTGGGCTGGAAAAAGTAGACCTTGGCCTGTTCAAAGTTGGACAGCCCTGCTCTATACAGGTGGCTTAATGAAAAGACATTTGTGGCCTTGTGGCCTGACTTCACTGAGGGAAGCAGCTTCCAGAAATATGGAGAAGCTGCATTTTTGTGTCTGGGTGCGTAGGAGTCAGGCAGGGAAGGCTTCCTTTGCAAACAGGAGGGCAGGAAACGCGGTCGTTTGGCAAGACTGAGCTAAGGGTGCCTATGCACAAGACACCAGAGAAACCGCAAGTAAGTACTACTGTATAGGATATTTTGAGATGGGGGGAGAGAACAGAGATGGGAGGAATGAGAGGACTTTACAACACCGCTGTGCACAGTTTGGGAAACACTGCTATAAGGCATGGCAGTGATAATGAACATTCCACAGAAGGATTAGACCTTCATCTGTGCTGTCAAACAATCATCCAAGCTGGAATTACTTTCTCGACCTTTCTCTACCATAATCCTCTTCAGGTATTTTATCTGGTTCCTTTCCTCCACTGACAATCCAGCCCCCCCCCCCTCTCAATAGACATGGACACTGCTACAGAGTCTTCATGGTCAGACTGTGAGCTAAAATAAAGAGTATTTGCTCATTTTAACAATGTTATCCAAACAGACTTACACATCTTTTAGCAATACAACTGCAAACAAAGCCATGCTATCACTCCACATGACCTTCTACAAAACTAAACAAAGCCAAATTGCTAAATGTGGATTGAACCAATCTTGTCCTAGAAGAAACTTGTTTATTTTCCATTTAAGAATGCAGAACTTCTCAATCGGACATTAGCTTCTCATCTAGTGAAGCTCTGAGTCACCACCTGAACTGCACTACCAGTCTTCTTTGCCACAGCAAAACTCATGATTTTTGGCTTCTGGCATCAATTTACATCGGGACCATGACTGTACACTGGCCTTCCAATCAATGTGACCAAATCTTCACCTTGCTAACACTTTTATTGTTCCGCTCAACATCTTGTCTACTGCAGGGATCCTGCACTGACTAATTCCTAATCCTATATCCAATTCTGATCAAGCCTTGCCTAAAAAGCTTAATATAGTTATAAAGCTATGGTATTGTCACCTATAATTACATATTGCGGTGGCTTCCCCCCTTCTCTTGTCAACCCTACAGTATGATTTTGATTTATGACTGCAAATATCCTGGAAAAGTCTAGGGAAATCAATTAGTGGGATAAGTGCATAAGCTACTCTTCTGAACATTTTTCAGCTTTCACTAGTAACCCCGTGACCTCAGAGAATCTAAGAAGACAAACAACAAAAGGAAACCACTATATAAACTTGAAGCTTAAACAGACAGGAGGGGGGAAGGAAAGGATGTAATGAATGACCAAAGGAAAACATGCCACAAACAAAAGTTTTAAATCCAGCCAGGAAAGAATGTTTTTCAAAGTGACTTTTACAATACTCTAAGATCAACAATGTTTACATAGGAAAGTTCTTGAGGAGGAGAAAATGTCAAATATTATTAGACTGGTAAAATTATATATCCCTAGCCAGCCTATGGCTTCAACTTTACCTCCTCCACCCTGGGTTCTTGCCAACTTGGATCTGTTAAGACTCTGTTGCCTCTTTAAGTTTCGTTACTAAGTAAAATATGTGCTTTAGAAAGAAATATATGAAAGCTCAGCTAAACAATGGATAGAAGAGGGACCAGTAAAAGTTCAGTTTGGCAGACAAACAGAACAGATGAACTGTACCATCCATTAATAAGCAAGCTGATGAGTTAAACATCTGAGCCCTCTTGTCCTAATTCATTTTAAGTGAGCTTTGATGCTTTGTTAAATAAGATCTGCTTTAAAGGAAACAGTGTTGAAAGTTCAAATGTTCGATCTGGCAGTGCTTATTTTCTGTTCCTAAGGAGGAGTATTAAAACTGTGGGGATTCTGCAGAAAGGAAGTCCCATAAACAGATGAAACTTGCTTTTTGTTTAATTATTTATTTAGGTTATATTCCCCCCCCCCAAGCCAGAGGCCACTCTGGGTAGCTTACAACATGAGGAACAATAGATTACAGGTTAATATCAACCCTCAAAAACTATTAAACTATTAAGCAATCAATAAAATGCTCAAGAAAGCATGTGTTAAAACATAAGAGAAAAGCATTTGGATAAAAACATTCAAGATGGTGGAACAGAAATAAATTCATGGCCAGCAAATTCCTACATGTTATTTATGGCATAATTATAAGGCCTGGATAAATATCCATGCTTTTAGGTGTTTCATAAACATCACCAGTGAAGAGGCTGGGGATATATCAGGCAGGAGCTTGCTCCAGACCAAAAGGGCAAATCCTGAGAAAGCTTGGTTGCTTAGCCTCTCCTTCAGGATCAGTAGCCTTAACAGCCCTGACAGGGATGCATGGGTGTGATGGGGAAATTCCACTGGAACTAGACGTTCTACCAGATATTGAGATCCCAAACTGTTTATTAGGGCTTTGTACATGCGCATCTTCACCTTGAAGTTGGTATGGAAATGGACAGGTAACCAGTGTAAGGAAGCCAGGATAGGGGAGACCCATTGGTATGTATTTACTCCACTTTTTGTTCCAATCCAGCAAACCAGTAATCATGATAGTCAGTGTGGCTAAATTATTTCACCAGGAATCTGGGGCCCTGGATTCAAATCCCCACTCAGCCAGGAAACGCACGGAGGCCACCCAGAGAGCATTGTAGACAACTGTGAGATCACTGGAGGAAAAAATAAATGGAAATGTACCTCTTTTTTTTTTTTTTTTAGAAAATCCTTAATTCAGTAAAACAAGGATTAACTCTCATACCATGATAGCATGGTGCTATTTAAATCAGATTTTTAAACCTATTAGATAAAGGAATCAATCAAAAACTCAGTTGTTTTCTGCCACCAGTACAAAGCCGCACACTCCCTCCTCATTAATGAGCAGGCTAGCAAAAAGGTAAATGCTTTCAGCATTTAATGATTCCTCTCTCCAAATATCCCGGGGTGTATCTGGATTTGCAGGCTGTTGACCCAGATCTATTTGGGCCAGCAAATGATCTGTTTAAATGCCAAACACACCTCATTAACTCCAAAGAGGGATGCTGGAAGTGAAAAAAAAAGATTGTGGTGGCCCAACAAATGGGTCCACCAAGTCTCCCTTGCAGGCTCAGGCTTGATTTGTTCATGAAGAACTTACAGTGTGGCATGACAATTAGACTCTCGTGGACTGGCACATGGGCAATCTAAATACAAGTCCCCATAAAACTCACTGGGAGATCCTCTTGGGCTCGCCACCTTCCCTCTCTCTCTCTCATTGCCAAGTCTATTTCACAGGGCCACTGCAGTAGAAGCAGCTGTACATGTTTTCTTACACTCAGAAGAGGCATGTCAGATGAGAGGGCAGAGGAAGTGGGAACTCCATCCCGGGCCAAGCTTGCCATGCCTCCTCCCTCTGTCTTTGAGGGCATCAGCAGTGGGAACAGATCCTGGCTCCTCCTGCTTCTCTCCAGTAGGCCACACCCACAGGCCCTCCCCTAATCCCATCCCCATCCCATCCACCCCAAGGGAACCCCATCCCCCCTTTTTCTGCATGGCTGGGCTCTCTGGCAGCAACTCTTTCTCCAGGCTTGGCTGTCCCTCAGCAGGAGGGCAGACCGGGACCTTCCTGTTTCTATTCCTTTTACAGACCAAGGGGCCACAGGAACAGATGCAGAAGCTGAGAAAACCAAGATACCCAAATACAGTGCTACTCACCCATGCTTGCCCCCTCTCCCTCCATCAACAGAGAATGCTGGAGGAGGGAGGCAGTGGTGTTAGGATTCCCTCTGCCTCTTACTAACAACGATGGTTCAGGTGCCTTCAGGCTTTGTCCTTTTTCTTGTGCGCTTCATCTTCTCAGGAGCAGATAAAATGAGGCGGTCCTCTCATTCTCCTTATTAATAGCATAATGGGTTGTAAAAGAAGGCTCTGGAGCAGCCAAATAGCAATATTTTGGTAAATGTGCAGGGATTCCCCTGCTCAGGCCAATAAGAAGAGGCGGTCTGCATGTGATCAAGAGTATGAGACGGCAGGCACCCAATCAACTCCCCCAAAAAAACGCCAATGAAAAGGGCAGTTTTTCTGAGTCATCTCTGTTTGACTGAGGTCTGGATGGCCAAGAAGTCAAGATAACTGCAGAGAAAGGGTTCTGAGGGGGCAGAGACGAAGATGCCTCGATGAGAAACAAACACAGAAAGTGTCTCCAAATCGAGCAGCAGCAGAGAAAGGTAACTTTTCCAAACTTTGGATAATCCTTCCAGTCCAGAATGAATACATCTTAGGCTTGTACAGTGGCTCTCCAAAGTCACAAGTAACACTGTTGAAGATGTTGAATTTGAGAATTTACGAATAACAGACTAGGCATGAGTATAAAAAAAGATGTAGCTCATGAATAGTATTATCCCTTGATAAATACATCTTTGTGCCAGCTGATAAAAAGAATAATCACTCAGTCATAGTAAGGGTTAAAAATATTTAATGGAAAAAATGCTGAGGAATAAACTAACAATAATTAAACTATTAAAAAATAAAAATAAGGAACATTGCAAACATTTGAGTCTACATAACCCTTCTTCAAAGCAGGTGCCAGAAGTTCAGACAGGGTAAAATATGTGCTTTACTTACAGACATGTATCAGATTGTCCTAACATCTTCATTACTAATATACTAAAGGCAGACAACTAGCAGCTAAATGACAACTAACAAAGCAACAGAAACCTTAAGAAAAATCTGAACTGTCACTTATTCTGTCTGACAGTTAACCATCTAACACCTATTGACTGACACCAGAAAGAATCTGATTGCTTAGACACATTATCTTATGCAAATAATGCACCTCATTTATTTTAATATATACTGTACATATATGTACATATATGTGCTGGGTGGCATTATAGTGTATCTGCATAGTCCAACCAAATATTTTTTTCTAGCTAAAAATGTCAGGGGCTGAATTTCAGGACCAATGTGTAGAAACTACTCGCTCTGTAATTCAGCTATGATTCTTCCCTGTGGCTACTGCAAGATTGGGAGAGAAAACTAGGAAACCAGATATCATGGCCAAAGACTTGCGATGAATGGAGGCACCTGCTCCCACATGTAGCAAACATTCCTGGAATGTGATTTAAACATCAGGCCAAAATTATTGCTTGAATTCTGCAAAGTGATAGATTGCACATCCCTTTGAAAATGTCAAGTTTAATTTCCCAAGTTCTGTCCCCTGGACAGAAATTGAACATTCTCTTTCAAAATGAAAATTGGAAATGTATCATCTACTTTACACTTTCTTGGTGTAACCAGAAAAAAAGAGCTGACTTATTAGTATTATGCAGACATTTTCCACATTATTATATAAAATTGCCTTCTATTAACAATTAAAACACTGTATTCTCGAAGGCTTTCACAGCTGGGATCTGATTAGCTGTTGTGAGTTTTTTGAGCTGTTTGGCCGTGTTCTGGAAGTTTTTCTTCCTGATGTTTCGCCAGACTCTGTGGCCGGCGTCTTCAGAGGGCAAGGAGCTCAGGAAACTAGTATTAAAACACTATTTAACAAGCAGTTTTGTTTGGTATAATCACAGGTTTGCTGAGTTCAACATTTATCATTGTAAGTAAACACCTATTGATTTACTTTGGGATGCATACTATAGCATATGAATCTGCTCAGTTGTACAGTGAATTAATTTCTTTTAAACCAATGCTTACACTACAGATTACAGTACAGTATGTCTTTGTTTATACTGACCTCTTGTGGTTTAAATAAATATAGCACAGTTTTTGCACCTAAGAATTGAGTGTGCAGTTCATTGGCTTACAAAGAGAGAAGATAGTAAGTTGACACTGATAATTTTAAAAAGGTTTTCTCCTGTGTTGATTATGACATGATACTTTATTGATCATTGATCTCTTTTCACACATTAAACCAGTATTGTATTTAATTTCTGCAAAGTACCCTTCAGGGTGCTTGTTTTACTCCATGAAACTATAATAACTAGATAATAAGACCTCCAGTTTACTGATTGAGGGCCGCATTTTATAGGATGACAGAAATGATTACCAAAAGATCTGCCACAAACCTCCAGTTTTTCCATGTTAAAATCAAGAAACGCAGGTCATAGACAATTTGTAAAAAGGTGCTGGAAAGGCAACAAGATGATGTCAACATCCTACATTTGTGGATTTACAGCTGTGGAACAATGAAAGGAAACCACTAAGCTCACCTTAGAGTGCTAGGCTCATCAAACGCTCAAATACGACAGATAAACAGAATACCACTGCTGACAAGGCTATGGAAAAAGTGAGGCTCACTAAACTATAGTCCTACTGTAATATTCCAAATTTAGGAACAGTGAGGATGATCGGAATCACTGCATGGACAGTCATGCAAATGTTTCAGAAGAGGAAGGGAAACTGTTAAAAGACAGGCAACAGTAGGAAGTTGTAAAACTCACTTTAGTATTGCAGTTGTTTTCTTTTTTAAAAAAAATGTAAGGTATTTCCTCTTCCCAAAAGTGGTTTCTAAAACAAAGGCAGATGGGAAAAGGAACACTGTTTCACAGCAAGAAATAAATAGACAGGTACACAATATACCTAGGACTTAAAAAATACCAAAGAGCCAGTTTCTTTTAATTGCAGCTGCATCACACCACCAAAGTAAAAAACATATTTACTTTGTACAGACAAAGGTGCAAAAGAAAAGAGTAGTGGCGTGCTCCCCATTACTGTTATCGTAGGCCAATCGGGTAAAGATTTGGTTGGTCAGTAATGGAGCTCACTGAAGTCAGAGGCGCGCACACACACACACGTGCACGCACACATACACACACACAGAGAGAGAGAGAGAGAGAGAGAGAGAATATATAGTTTCCTGGCCCATCCAATTCTGAATGCTTTCATAATTCACCGACTTTCTCATCCCTTTCTACAATGCATGGGGATGGGTGATTATTTTGGTAGGAATGGAAAGTTTAATGAGTTGGAGCACCTGGCTGCCAAAACAGTGGTTGGAAGTGTGATTCCCCACTGAGTGTCCCAGGAGAAGGGCTAGTCTGCGTGGCTTTAGGCAAGCGCCACAGTCCCAGCGTGCCCCAAGATGAATGGAATGATGAACCACTTCCTGAGTATTCTCTACCTAGGAAGCTCGGGAAAAGGTTACCAAAAGTCAGACGCAACTTGATGGGACATAATTATGTTATTTTAATAGATATACAGTATGTGTAATCGGTAGTATATTCTTAGTAGCTTTACTACTGAGTCATTGTTCATACCTTGGTTTTGACTGCCAACAACTAATCTTTACCACAGATTTGTTGAAAAATATGTTTGTGATTACTGCTGAAACAAATTATGAAGCCACCTTTCCTACATTTGGGGAAATCAGAGGGGCAGAACACTCAGAGTGTCATTGGTTAAGCTACTCTCTTGGGAGAACTATGGGAAGGATAGATCGACTCAGGGAAACGGGCGAGTGGACTCCTTTTCCAGGTTGTGCATCCCAGTGGGTTTCTCGGTATGAAGGCTTTACTCCACAAGAAATGGCCATTGGTCTTTTCCATGGGTTATACCTCAGGGTACCCTACTTAATGGTCTCTTGGTTACTCAGCGGAGGGCTGGCATGTCACAATTGGATTGCTTGATGCCTAGCTTTGGTGCCTTATGTTATGGAAAGTTACTATATTGCTGTTGTAACCAATGCAAGCAAGACCATCATTTTATCCATTTCCAATAAATGTATGTGCAATGTTTTTTTTTATTATAGGGGAACTAAGTTGCAGTCCCACAGTGGGTCCACAAATAACCCTCAAAACCTTCTCTAGCTGAAGGACAAAGAGAACTCTGTAAAACCTGTAATATATAAAGAAACCTAAATTGGTAGAGGGAAAATATTACATATTTATAATACCTGTAAAATCTTTTTTGTTTACTTTTGGTCTCTCCAAAGAAAAGACAGGCAAATTTATATTTATTTTACCTTACGTAAAGTAATGGGAAGACCAAATCACAAAGAGACCAGTATTTGCTACTGGATAGCTACCTAGATGCCCTAAGCACATCCGATCTCTCCTGATTTCGGAAACTAAGCAGGGTCGGCCCTGGTTAGTACTTGGATGGGAGACCACCAGGGAATACCAAGTGCTGTAGGAACTGGCAAACCACTCCAGTATTCCTGCCAAGAAAACTCCATGGACATAGTGTCACGAAGAGTCGGTCACGACTGTGTGTGTTGTGTAACGACACAACACACACACACACACAGTTAGACTAGAATTGAAATGTTTATTGCTTCCTGCAATTATTACCAGTTTCACACCCTTTCCTCTCAGTTATGGGAAGCTACACCCTTTCCTTAGGAACAGGGTTTTTTTTTCAATTCAGCCAGTACTGGTTTCCTTCTTAGCTGTTAATTCATACAAGCCCTAGAACTCTAGTTTTAGTATGCTCTAAAAAGTTATCCTTTAGATTTGTGTCACTGGCATGGGGGACTGGATGCAATGATAAACTAGCAGTCTGAAAGACTTGGGATCTGTCATCAAGTTGCTCTAAGCTTAAAATTCATAGCAGATTTGACTGTACAAAACAGCAAATTAGCAAAGTCACAGAATGTTTTGTATATTCAGAGAATCTGACATACTGTATATCATGCAGACCAAAATATCTTGACTAATTCTGCCTGGTTGGACAAAAACAGCCCTATGGTCTTTGATTAAATACTGTAATTACAAACATCATTATTCTAAATGTGGCACTAATTTACATATATATAATTTAATATTTACTTGTTCTTTGTGAAAGTTCAGTCCTTTTCAAGATTTTTGCCTTGTACAACTTGGGCAGAATACTAGCCATGTGCTCCTCTGGTGTTGTCAAACTATTTTGTATGTTTTTGTAAGTGCATTCATTTCCTTTATAACTCGGCCTATAACACAATAACATTCTGGATGCTAAAACTTTTACCTAATAGTCTTTTACTAATGAATACTTCATTCCATATTTTTCATTACATTTAAGCTGCTTAAAGACAGGCAGATATTGCCAACTCTGCCTAAACCTTACTTTGCATATCTATATTGTCTTCCATATGCAGATGTCACAATGAATGGCAAATAATGAGTCACAGATTTCTAATTTGAGTAGTCTTTCGGTGACAAGCTTGTGAATTAACATGAAGAGTGTACTGAAAGAAAGAAGCCATCATGTATTGAACTGAAAAAAATAAACAAGAGGTGAGACGTCATACAATGCAATTAGCAAACACACAGGAGAGCACATCAGGGCTGTAAGTAAGCAGTTTTTTAAAGTGTGTATTTTACTACTTCCCTAACATGATAAAAGGAACTGCTCCACACAGCACATTTTTAAAGGACTGAATAGACTCTGCAGCAGATCAGTTAAAAATGAACCCACAGCAGCAGCTCATGATCTTAATATTCTTCTTCACACCTTACACCTAACACTTAATCCAATTATTAGTCCTAAATGGAGTCGCCCCAATAATCAGTATGATTCATTTAACTACTGATTAATGAAAGCCCTGTTGATTAAGTGGGTCGACTCTAATTGGGATTAACAAATGGATTTAACCCATTGTGCCCATGATTATGCAATTTGCATACTATACAAAGTCAGGTCACTTGCAAAATTAATAGAAGGAAGATAAGCAATGAGTGACACAAACATTATCTCTTAGTGAGCAAAAAGCTTACAGTTTTATAATTTCTGAATTTCTTTCAACAAACCTTTCAACCTTTATTGCAATATTCTGAAAACCTTCCCCTCCACCCAAACAAACAAGTTTCATTCAGTATATAAAACAAAGCATCATTCTAACAATGCTGTAAAAATGAAAGACACAAATACTTTACAAATTTTAATGTGTTTAAATTGGTAGTTGATTAACATGCATGATATATTTACATATTATATATTTGATGAAATACTAATATCTCTACAAGTGTAAAATGGACTGGAACTTCAAAGCTGGCTAGGAACTCTGTGGCCTCTAGAAGTTGCTAGACTGTAAAATTCCCCAATCCCCACCTGTCCAATGGTAAAATATGATAGGAACAGTAGTTCATAAATTTGTAGACAGTCACCGGTTTCTCACTCCTGGTACAAAGTAATGCCTTCTGTATAAATGAAACACGTCCACCCTTCCATCCACTGATGTTTTTAGGAGCCACGTCTTGTGAAACAATGGTTAGATGGGGGGGGGGGGCAGGGTGTAACCTACTTTGTGGCATTTTCATTAAGTAGCTGCTTCATCCAAAAATAATGGTTTTACCAGTACTGTAACTCTATAACATTTCAGCAAGGTGACTTCTTTTTCTTTCTGTCTTTTTGTGACAGACAAAAATCAACAGACTCAATCCTCTTCTGTGTGTCTGGGCTTTATCCAGGATGGGGGGGGTACTAAAAAAATCAACAGACTCAATCCTCTTCTGTGTGTCTGGGCTTTATCCAGGATGGGATGGGGGTACTAAAAAAAAAACTCTGGCATACCAGTGCACTGACCCCATGAAACTGGACTAAAGAGAAATTAAGCTGTAGCACCTCTGAACTAGCAGATCAGCATTCTCCAGATCTCCAAGAAAGATTAGCGCACACAAATATTTACCCACCCACCCCTTCCTCCTCACAAAAGTCAAACAGTCAAAAATAGTTTTAATAGCTGAATAGCCCCAGGGTCTGTAATCAATTTAACTAAGCCCTATCAATACACAATGCTTCAAAACTTTTCCTCAGTTTCTTATGTCAGGTAACATAACATAGGAGATGATAGACCATACAGCATAGCACACAGATAGTTCAGTTTCTTTTGCTTACATGGAAATCTTTCAAAACCAGGAAAAATCTCTTGTTTTTAATTCTTGTCCTAGTACAACTTCAGCTCTCCCTATGATCTTATGTAGGAAAGTATTTACTTGCATTTGTACTTAATTTTCTTTTACCCTCAGCAATTTGGTACCAGCATCCCACTCCAGTCTTGCACTGTTGAACAGAGTTTGCCTCAGCTAGTTCAGCTAGATTTTTCACAATTCTATAGAAGTTTCTGCTCCAATCATTTATTATTCAGTAATAATTACGTGCTAGCAAGTCAATTCCAACTTATGGAGATTCCCTACCAGGGTTTCCTAGGCATAAATTACTCAGAAGTGGTTTAGCAGCTGCTCCTTTAGGAGACACTGTGAGCCGACTAGCTATCTCTTCTCCTAAAAGGTACAATGTGAAATATTTATTTATTTATTTATTTGGTTTGATTTATATACCGTAACCATCTAGCGAAAAGCTACTCTGGATGGTTTACAAACATAAGCAAAATACAAGAAAACACATTAAACAACTTAAAATAATAAATAAACAGACTATTCAATAAAAACCAGCATGACATCATCATCATCATCATCATCATCATCATCATCAGGACAAATAAACACAAATACTGTAAATCAAAACTATTTAGCAATTCAAAATAAAAACAAATGAAAAAATAAAGAGCTGGTACAAAATTATCATAAGACGAAGAGGAAGCACAACATCCTATTTATATAAGGAGGTTGGAACAGAATGATCCAGGAAGTCCAAACTATAAAGCCAGGTTTTTCAGTAATTTCTTAAAGGCTTGTAGCGAGGGCACCAGGAAAATCTCCTGCGGAACCTGGTTCCACAAGTGGGGTGCGACCACCGAGAAGGCCCGGTTCCTTGTTGTTACTTTCTAGGCGTCCCTTGGGGTTGGTATCTGCAGATGGCCAGCCCGACTTGAACAGGTGATCCTAGCAGTTCTTCTTGGGAGGAACTGTTCTGTCAGATACTGAGGTCCCAAACTGTTTATGGCTTTGTATGTTAATACCAAAACCTTGAAGTCAATGCAGTAGCGAATAGGAAGCCAGTACAGAGCAGCCATAACAAGGGTAATAGGCTGGAACCTTTTTAACTCCATTAACAATCTCGCCGCTGTATTCTGCACTAGCTGCAATCTCCGCATTAACCTCATAGGCAGCCTCACGTAGAGAGCACTGCAGTAGTCTAAACTCGAGATTACAAGTGCATGAACCAGCCTGATCAATGCCCCAACGTCCAGGTAGGCCCGCAGCTGTGCAATTCTCGGCAGATGGTAATGCGTGGAGTGAACCACTGATGCCACATGGGTCTCCAAGGTGAGCGCTGGGTCCAACAGCACACCCAAACTGCAGACCCATCCTTTGCGGAGTTACTCCCCCAAGTGAGAGGGAGCTTCCCAAAGCACAGACATCGGGGGTCCCCACCCACAGGATCTCTGTCTTGCCCAGGTTCAGCCTCAGCCTATTTGCCCCCATCCAATCCAGCACAGCACCCAGGCAGCGCTCAAAGGATGGAACGACATCCACGGCAGAAGATGAAAAGGAGATATAGAGCTGGGTATCATCCGCATTTTGGTGACACGAAGCTCCATAACCCCTTATGACCCTTCCCAGCACCCTCATATAAACGTTAAAAGAGCATGGGAGAGATGACCGACCCCTGTGACACCCCACAATTGAGGGACCAATAGGCCAAAGTCATCTCCCCCAGCTGCACTCTCTGGGGACGGTCCTTTAAGAAGGACCAGAACCACGCCAAAGCGTGACCAATTCCCAACTCGGAGAGCCTTCCCAGGAGGATACTGTAGTCAAAGTGGGAGGCGATAGCAAGTGGGGCACCACAAGGCTCAGTCCTGGGCTTGGTGCTCTTCAACTTTTTATGAATGACTAGGGTGAGGAGGTGCAGGGAATGCATATCAGATCTGCAGATGACACAAAATAGGAAACAACTCTGGTTGATAGAAACAAAGGTTTTAAAAAATCTTAGTCTGAAGCACTGGGTTGACCCACGTAACGGAACTGAACCGGGAAAAGTGCACAGTTTTACACCAGGAGAAACTTGCAGTTACAAGATGGAAAATACTTGTCTCACAAATACTATATGTCAAAGATCTTGGAAATGTAGGTCACAAACTGAAAATAAATCTGAAAGTGTGATGCAACTTGGAAAAGGTGCAAATACTGTTTTAGTCTGCATTAACAGAAGTGTCGTCTCCAAACCTCATGGACTGGGCATGTGTAGCTTTGAGAAAAGAAGACTGTGGAGAGAGATGATAGCACTCTTTAAATACTTGAAAGGTTATCACACAGAAAAGAGGCAGGAGCTGTTCTCAGTCTTTCCAGTGTACGGAAAACATAAGAATGGACTCAAGTTACAGGAAGCCAGATTTTTGGCTGAATATCAGGAGGAACATTCTGTTGGAACTGTACAACAATGGAACACATTACCTTGGGAGGTTATGAGCTCTCCAACTCGGGAGGCATTCAGGAGAAACTTAGCCAACTGCCAAATATACTTTAATTTGGGTTCCTATAGAGAGCACAGGGTTGGGCTTGATGGCCTTACAAGCCCTTTCTAACTTCCATTATTCCATGATTCTATGACCTAACATGAGATGGACTAAGTAAAGGAAACCATAGCTTTTAATTGTGAGTCTTGAGCTAGTCTGTTTAAAATAGGATGTTATGCAGGATACTGTTAAAAATAGAATGTTATGCAGGAAACATCAGAAGCAATAGGATGGCACAACAACAACAACAACAACAGAATCATATTACTGTACTAACATTTGAAGCAATAACAGAATTATAATTTTTGCTTTTGCTTATATCCAATAATATTTTAATGCATTTAGGTCCAGAAGAACTACATAAATGAGAAGTACAACAGAATGCCTATGAACATATGAACAGTCTTCTCTGAAAAGCAGGCTTTCCCCCCTGCAACTGTGGTGTCTAGCTTCTTTGACAGAGTGACAAATGCAAGATTTAAAAAGATGAAAACCACTGTTTTACACAACACCATTTTCTCTCCTAGTAACAGAATAGAACTTCATTAACATTCACCTACCTGCCAGCACTGTTGTTTTGTTCTATTTTGCTTTGTTTTCCTGGGCCTCACCTGTCAGGACTAAAGAATTCTAGGAATCTTAATCGAAAAAAGAAGTTTTCTAAACTTTGCACCTCATCACATTCTCCACAGTGCATTTCATTAGCATATTTCTCATGCTTTTTGTTACTTTCCCAGCCAAAATTGTTGTAAACGCAGAATGGCATAAACACCATGCCAGTTCAATTCTGATTACTGTTGTTCTGCACATATAGGCAATCTCATGCAGCTCTTTTATAGATTAGACAGACAGAAAGACAGATAGACAGAGACAAACAGACAGACAGACAGATAGATAGACAGACAGATAGATTATCTATCTATGCAATGGTTACCTTCCATTTCCAATGATTACATGCACAGGTGTGGTGCTATAAACCTCCCAGGCGCAATGCATCCTGGGGAAACTTTTTTCGCATATCAAAAAAAATCAGGGTTAAATTTTTGTATGACAAAGCATCCCCATCTCCACAGATTTTTCTTTGCATCTTGAGGTTTTCATATCTAGGGGCATTTGTATCTAGAGGTACCACTGTAAGAGTGTTTTGGGTTACAGGCAAGTTTCCAGAACAGATTATGCTCGTAAACCAAGGCATTACTCTCTCGATAGATAGATAGATAGATAGATAGATAGATAGATAGATAGATAGATAGATAGATAGATAGATAGATAGATAGATAGATAGATCTATCAACAGTAAGGAGATGACAGTTATTTGCCATTATGTGAAGCAAATAGGTTAAGTATATATTTTTCTGTTTGTACATCTTCCTTTCTTGTTCGGTAACTTCAGCCCATCCTATTCTGCTCAAGTACACCCAACTGCCAAGACTCAGACATAAAACAGCATCTAGCTTTTGTTCAGATGTCTATGAAAAACACACTGGCAAGCCAAATGGCAGAATAGGACTGGGGAGACCAGGGTTTGAGTCTCTGCTCGGCCATGGAAGATCACTTGGGGTATGGGAACTAGTAAAACCACCCCTTAAATAACTCATCTTGAAAGCCCTGCTAGGGTCACTATAGCTCAGTTCCAGCTTGATGGCAGAAAACCACAAATGATTTCAAACTGCTAGACAAATAAAGAAAGCAATCTATAAGGCGCTGAGGAAGCTCTGTAGCTGCTTGTTTATTTGTTACATTTGTTTATTTGCTTAATGTAACAATTGAAGAAAAATAGATTAATATTGCTATGGTCACGCCAGAGACACAACAGCACTGTAAGAATGCTCAATTTCAACCGTTTTGTCCACCTGGAAAAGATAACATAGTCTGTAGCCTACAACCACATTGCCAAATACACTCTGCTGGAGGTGGGAAAAACAACACTTTCCCTTCCATCTCCTGAAAGAACCAACCAAAGGTGAGTCACTCCATACAGCATTACAGGAATTATCTTGAAACACAGGGTGCAGCCTTCAGGAATTATATTACCTACTCTTGCTTTCAGCTATTTTGTAACTAGGACAGAATGAACATTGATTTTTTTTAACCAATGAATCTGTTAAGCACAATAAAGATATGTCAAGCATGTTATTATCTACCAACTTCAAACTCACTGAAGCATTAGCTTTACTGAATTTCAGTAGCATTCTGGATTAAAGCATTAAACTGCAGGGTGAAAAACCCTGGTATTGTTTGACTACAAGTCCTCTCATCCATGACCACCAGCCATGATGGCTGGGGCAAAGGGTTGCTGGAGTCCAACAACATTAAAAGGCCACACACTGCTTGCCCCTGTAAGCTGATGCATGGTAGCAACTGGAAAGCAGAGCAAAGCATGGTTAGTGGGTTGTTACTTAAAGTTTGTAATTTGTTTGAATTATTCATAAGTAATACACTGATTGTTATAGTAGCTGTTCAGAAGCTGCAAGTATAAAGAAACTGTGTTAAAAGGTGTGAAACAATACAGCTAGTTTTGAAAGGAAAATAGAAAAGGAAACATAGAACGCTGCATTTGTACTTGAATAAGGAAACAAAATATAAAAAGGAGTGCAGGAAATAGACTGATCAAGTCTCAACTCACCCATATAATAGTTAGGTGGTCTTGGCAAGTTAAGATTCTGGTCACTTGCCACTCTTAACTGCAATATGAACCAGTAACAATTCTGATGTATTTTATGATATCATTACCTTTATGCAACGGTTATATTGAGATAAAGTACATATTTCGGTAGCACATATACTGTACTAAAAATTGGAACACAGAGTGCTTTGAAGAAAATTTGCATTACAAATGCATAATTTATTATATTGTTATTAACATTATTTATTTCAAGTCTTATTTAGACCCCCAACATCCTCCTAAATTAAAGCAACAATTCTGTACAAACATAGCCAGGATAAAGTCTCAACAAACTCAACCAAGTTTATTTCCAAGTAGTAATGCACAAGATTAGACTATCGAATCTTTTAAAATGGGCATAATTTCAGAATACAAACACAAACTAAAATGAGAGAGGGAAATCCATTTTACCTTTGTTGACAAGAAAACAATACTTGTACAAGGTCTCCAGGGGGCTGACTTATTAAATGTTGCTTTAAGCTTCTTTCTTTCTCTCCCTCCACAACTCTCACTTCTGAGTGACTGCTAAGGTTCTGACAGATATTTCAAAACAGAGGTGTGTCAAAATGATTTCATACCATGGCAATGGCACAACAATGTCCCTTCTCTAAGTAGCTCAAAGCTAACAATGCACTAACATGTCCAGACATAGTTGGATAATATGAAAGAAATAGTGTCACATGACTGGATCAAAGGTAAGATGCCTTGCTAAATGTAATTAGGTTCGCTCCAGTTGGAGTATTAGACAGACAGCTGTTGATCCTGGGTTTAAAAAGACTTAGACTGACTGTCTGGGCTTGCAAATACATCATGCATATACAGGGATGGTTCTCATCTCTGTAGTTAGAGAAACATGTGCATTATAAGTATTTTCATTTTTAGTTCCTTGTTCATCTAGCATCAAATATGCATCAATTTTCCCCCTCAAAACCAGGGCAACATTCTTATACCAAAAAGAAGGGCAACATTATTGTTTCCTGTTTTTTCCTTAATAATTTGGAAAGTTTATAAAAAGGAACAAAAAGAAACCGACTTTCTTAAATGCATGATAAAATAATCCACCAATATATTGTCAGGTAGCTTCAAAAATGCCTCAGCACTTGACAGAATCTTATGTCTGCTGAAGTGGACTTGTCCTCAAAAGTGCCCATTAAAATACATTGCGTGACAAAATACATTGTGACATTGCGTGCACTCCAGCCAGTGCTTAAAAGGTTCTTCTCTCCAGTGCAATCTATTTTAACTCTAGAACCTGTCCACAAAGACAGTACAAAGAGCTATTCTAAATCTCAATGGGTTGTCCCCAAAAGATTCCACATCCTTGTCCTGTTCCAGAAATATAAGAGCCAGCTCTTAAAGTGGAAGGATGGGTGGTTTTGAGTAGAAACAAAAGCAAGTGAGGTTGCTATCAAGGAATCATATACTGTATTATAACTACAGTATATGTTGGTGTGTACAGGCTCTTATTGTAATAAATTAGGTCACAGAGTAGGCTGATTTGAGTCAATGAAACATGGAGGACTTGACTCATGAAATGCCCATTGATTTCAACGTCCTGCTCTAGTGCGTGATATAATATGCTAAGCAACAGGATTTTGGCCAGTAAGTTATTGTATGTTTAAACATATAATATTAAAACAATTAGTATAACACATTCGCCTCTATCATCTTTTAGTGAGCTTCTCTATCATTTGGCCATTTCCATGAAAAGTTATCAAAAATGCTGCTCATATTCCACGCAAAGCAACCAACCCCTAACACACCTTCAATTTGCAGTAATAACTCCCTGGTTCAGTGAGAAAACCACAGTTTTTTTTTAAAAAAACAGTATTAAAATAAGAGTTTAATTATAGCCAAGCGGTAAAGCCCTGTCATTATTAAGCTCACAGGAAAAGCATGTAAGAGAAGCAGGAAGCAAAATTTTCCCCTCAGGAATTTTTCCAATACACAGTTTGCTAAGAAATGCTGTTAACTGTGATCTGACAAACCTCTGTCATATAACCTACAAATACATCCTTCCTTCCTTTATAGCTTTTTTCAAGATAAACAACTACAGAAACCTATGATGTACAACAAGGTATGCACATAATGGTGTCTTTAAATTAGACCAGACATATGTAAGGTGTTTACTCTAACCCCAATATCCTGTCAAATATGTTCCTCTGAACTTACACTTTTACATAGGAGAGAATACAACACAGGCATGCAAGATGACATGTGCCATAAAGGTTTGGTGCAACAGAAATCAAAGTAGTACCTGGGACTAACCAAGTAGTCTCCCCACCCCGCCTCTCCCACAGCATGTTGTTGACTGTTCTTGAACACAGCAAAGTCACACCAAGGCAGATGGGTCTGCAAAACAACTGCAGCACTAACTTCTTCTCTGGACTTGACATGTGGGAGACTTCCCAAAAGGTCAGTCATTACTGAGCGGAGTGGTCTTGTAGGACAAATTTAGTTCATTCTACGGGTCTATTCATCTTATGAAATATTCATCTTACGAGGCACTGTTTTCCATAGGAATACATTGAAAACCAATTAATCTGTTCCGGAGGGAATGGATTAATAGGTTTTCAATGCATTCCTATGGGAAGGCTGTCTCAACCCCCTCAATCAAGGGCAACAGAAGACTGCTTTCAGCAGCCCCGGCAAACAGCTGACTTTGACAGGTCAGACCTGTTAAAATCAGCTCTGGGGGGAGGGTTGCAGAGAGCAGCCTTCAGCTACCCTTGGTTGAGGTGGCAGCCCTCCACCGATCTCCTTCTTAGCCAGGCAAGCATCCGATGACGACCGGCACTTCCCTAGCTGAGAAGGAGATTGCTGGAGGGCTGGATCCTTTTGAATTTCCCGCTGCACCAGTGAGGTTACTTGTGCGGTGGGAAATTCAAAAGCATCCAGCCCTCCTCCTCTTCACCTGGGCGCTGAGACTCCGGTGAAGAGGAGGATCAGTGCATGTTCGCATAGCTCAGGCAGGTTGGGAGGGAGGCACACCTTCCACCCAATCCACCCGAGCCACCTAAACATGCATACGGCACAGGGATCCCAGGGATCCGAGCAGAGCATGGACCCATGGATCTTCTCCCAGCCCGGAAGGGTTGCAAGGCAAACAACAACAGCGGATCACCACCCCCTCTTCCCTTCCAAGCCGCATGGGCTTGGCAAAGATCAATCGGACCCTGTTTCGCCCACCTAGCCTGGGCTGTTCTCTTGCAAACAGTCCAGGCTGAGCGAGGATCAATGGTACCTCATAAGATGAATGTAAACTGGAAGGAAAAATTCGTCTTACAAGTTTTCTTATTCCTGGAAATTACATTCGTCTTACAAGTTTTTCAGCTTAAGGGGCATTCATCTTACGTGGTAATGTATTTGTTTCATAATCTGTGGACTGAACTGTAGGCAGCCAACTGTCCAATAGGAACTACTGTACGAACCATGAGTTGTACCGGGGGAATAGGTCTGAGGATAAGCTTCCATATTTTCACTCACCATGTTAAATTAGCTGCTAGAGTCTGGTAGTGATGGTGAGCTGAGACTCCTTCTAAGCCCTAGGGGAAGAGAGCAGAGGTGGCAATGACCATCCTGGAAGCTGTGTGTTTATGCTTCCACAGAATCATCTTTAATAGGAAACAGGATGTTTTAGCTGCTTAGTTGTTGTGGTGGAATGACTCACCTGCACAGGGCTGAGTTTCCTGTGCTCTGGCACAGGAAAGGAAATAAAGTGCTTTCTTGGGCACTGTTTGGAAGAAACATTCAAAACTTTTCAACTCAGCAGTAGCCAAATGGGCATAATCTACTTCTGGTTGCCTGTTCCACAAAAAAAAAGCAGACATGGTAATTCCTTGAGCCTTCCTCTGCCATGCTCTCAGGGTTCAAACATTTAAAATTTATTTTTAGCAAGTCTAAAAAACTATTAACATCAACCTGAAATGTCAGCTTCTCTTCCTCCTGTAACTGAGCAAGGGGTTATATTCTTGATTCATGAACAGACAATCCACAGGGAAACCTAACTATCTGTATCCATCTTCTGGGTTAATGTCTGGTGGTACCAGCAGCACAGTCAACTTTATGCTATAAAATGGCTCCCTTGGGTCCTTGAGGCACCAAATCTGGTGGGAAGATTCTTTTTAAAATTTGTTAATAACAAAATGAAATGAAATGAAACACTATATTTTCATTTTGTGCCCATCTCTAGTCCAGCCTTCTATTACTCCCCATGTTAGATCTCCTGTCTTATAGATCTTTGTCCCCCCTCCTCTTTCATTCCTGCCTTTTCTAAATGTTTGATCACTTCACACACTCCTTTTCCCACCCTTTCTACTCTTTACTACTTCTTTCCAGCAGAGGTTGTCTCTCTAGTTTCTACCCAACTCACTGATGCTGCACCTCAGCCAATTTCTCCCCTTTCTCTAGGGCAGTGGTTCTCAACCTGGGGGTTGGGACCCCTTTGGGGGTCGAACAACCATTTCACAGGGGTCGCCATGAAACAGTGAAGAAAAAGGCGCAAACAGCTTGGATGTGGAGAAGCAGGGGAGGAAGGGGGAGAAGAGTGATATACAGCTTGATAGGTTGGAGGGGATGTCAGTCAATGGCACTGGAGGCTGCAATTGGCTGAGGGTGACTGTAGACTCGAAGGACGTTCTCTATGGCACCTGCAGCAGTGGCCTGCCAAAGGGGGCTTGTGGCCTCTTACAAGCACGGCAAGGTGTCACCACAATACGAGGAACTGTATTAAAGGGTTGTGGCATTAGGAAGGTTGAGAACCATTGCTCTAGGGGGATGGATGCCACTTGGGCAGGATATTATTGGACCTGCCAACCATCTCACAACAGGTTCACCATAAGGCAGAGGCAAACTGATGACCATAACAACTGTAGGATTTATATTTTATCCATCCCTGCTTTAAAACATTACTGAAACTAGGTCCATTTCAATGGATCAAGACTCACAAGACATTTTCATAATGCTGTCTGTTTTTGATCACTCTCACTGTGGAATAACACAGAATGAGCTATCTAAAGGTCTCAACTCCTCATCTCAATCCCCAGGTATGACAGGTATTACAGTGATAATTTTGTTAGCAATGTTACAGTAATATTGTGGAGATTTCTTGTATGTTCCTCATATGGATCAACCTCTCATACAGAATTCTTGGAGAATTCTCGAAGTTGGAAAACCAGAGGAGAGGCCAAACAAAAAAACAAAGGTTATAACTCTAAGCTTTAAGCCTTTTTCTTTTTTTCTTTTCTTTGTGTGGAAGTAGTGGGACCTTATAATAATATCCTTTGGGCACTGAGCTACTTTCTTGGTATGTCCCTAATGCATGTTTCATTGGCAGAACCACAACCCCTTTCAGCTACAATTTTTGTAGCAGACAAGTACAATTAATATTATCTAGAGCAGTTCTTGGGACTTTTGCATAATATCTTGGAGGCACAGATTTTCCATAATCTTCAGCTGCAAAACTTTTTATGGTTCTAATTTCTGTAGTCATTTACCTTCTGTCTGAAAAGGGAGGCATGTATCTGTTAAATCACAGTCAATTCTTTCCAAATAGCTTTGACCTGCGTTGTGTAGGTGTTAGGTTTTCTTAATTCTTGCTACAGTGCAGTCTACCAGACTTGTAGCCGTCTACTCATCCAGCCTTTCTTATGGATTTGTGCTGCTGGGAGGTGAAATTGAGAAACATTGCAAGCTTTTTAATTTTTTTTATTATATCCCTTACTAATGCTCTCCTCCGGGTTACTCATTACCTTCCTACTTTCCACATGCTTACTTTTTCTAGACTTTTGATCCAGGAATGTCCCAGTACCTGCCATTCCTGGATCAAAAGAAAGCTTTTCAAAATAAAATTTGTCTTTTGTTACTCATTTACCAAGTACTGTATACTTCAAGGTTATACACACAAACATGTACACAGGTACAATGCCAAGTTATACATAGAGAGATCTACTGTCAAACCAAGTTGCTGATTAACTATAATGTGTAATTTAAAAGGCTACTGAACAAGAACACTATCTTCTTTCTATCTATAATAAATAAATAAATAAATAAATAAATAAATAAATAAATAAATAAATAAATAAATAAATAAATAAATAAAGTTTATTTGTTTTTATTTAAAATGTATTATACTGGTTAAAATCACTTTACTAGAAAACACCATTATTTAGTCAGCTGGCCTAGAGTGCCAAGCACATAATAATAATAATAATAATAATAATAATAATAATAATAATAATAATAATAATAATAATAATAATAATAATAATAATAATAATAATAATAATGGTGAGTGTGTTCAGGGTTTTCCATATAGAGAATCCTGAGAAGCAATTTGTCATTTCTTTCTTCTGGGGTCACTTTAGGAATGTTTCGCTTGTCTAAGGCCACACAACCTGACTTGATTCACAGGAGGCTGAGTGGGGAATTTATACTATTATTGCCCATTTATTTCTACTCAGCTTGTTATACTTTAATCAGATTCCAACTTGCAAAGGAATCTCTACCATATAGCTTCTATTTTGCTAAATTTTTGGTAAATAAAAAGCCCTCTGAAGGATCAAGATAAAGAACCAAGCAAACCATGTCTACCACATCACACCACCCATATATATGTTGATATGTGTTGTCAAGTCACTAGATCCTACATTGACTTTTGAGATATTTGAAATGTTCAAAATGTTTTTACCATTGCTATACCAATCTGTGAATTTCTAAGGATTTGAACTTCAGTCTCTTGAGTCTTGGTCAACCTTCTTTCCACTGCACTGGTTCTTATCCATACGTTTACTGACACTTGAAAACAGATAAGACAAATCTTACCTTTGCATAAGTTATACTGACTTGTAGACTTACAGTGTAGGTAGGCATTCTGCGATATCATCGCTTGAAGAGCTGAAAATAGCACTACCAAGTTTCAGCCATGTAAGAAATAGGGGATCCCCCTTAGAAAAAAAAATATTGGGACAAAAACTGTCTCCAGTATGCACTCTTTTTTGCCACTGGGCCTGTGATATTCTTTTTGTTGCAGCCAATGTAATGTGATGTGGGGAGATACACTGTTCCACATTTGAGCAAGTGATAATGGTCAGCAGAAGAAGTTATGGACTCCAGCTGTCAGCACACTGCCCAAAACCACCAAGTAAACTATACCATTAATTTACAATGGGTTGGGGTTCGAATGCAGTAAAACAAAAGAAAAGGGGGAAAAACCCAGGATTTATTTTTTGTTGTTGCTACATGAAGATCAAAGCATTATTTGTAAAACAAAGATCACCGTCTGTCCAAAAATGGCTTTATGCATTTCACAAGACAAATATGCTTTAACCAGCTACTACGTTACTTTAGAGATCTCACCATGTGATACTAATTCTTTTGCCTGGTTAATAGCTGACAGTGAAGAACAAAACTGTGTGCGAGTCACTGAATATGAACTTTGTTTAAAAAGAAAAGAAAGAGCCACCAATTAAATGGTGCTCAAATTCACAGTTGCTTTTCGCTAGAAAAGACTTCCTCTTATTCAAGAATTCAAAATATTTTTATCAATATATATTCATGAAACTTCCATAGCACATGATAAAATTAATATGTAGAAGGTTTTTCAATGTGAGCATCTGTAGATCAAAATCAACTTCTTCAGATATTGGATTGCAAAAATATACCACCCATATTTATTCAATTGTGATTTGATTCATGGAGTATAGTGAATATGCACATGCATTCCTGAGTTTGAAGAAGTAGAATTTGATCAATAAAAGTGCATCATGAAATAGAACTGTTAGTCTCTAAAGTGCTATTTTAAAGACCAATATTTTGTCTTTTTCCCCTTCCTTTTGCCAACATGCTGAGACAAATTAAAATAGCTACTTCTGTGGCAATATTATTAATGATCTCCCAGAATAAATTCTCTATAAGCATTTACAACAGAAAAAGTGAAAATGTTCATTATGTCTATATCTAAATAACTGCCCTAAAAGGCAATTACGTTTTTTTTACAGTTGTGTTGAGTTCACTTGACAGAAATGTTCTGAAGTTCTTGCAAAATTATTCTCTGAATCTATTCTTCAAAAACCCAGCAACACCCAACTTATTTTCTTTAGTAGATATAATAACCATATACTATTTAAAATAGTTCACAGAAGTACTAATTGCAACCCCATGAAAGAAACATAATCTAGTAGAAGGGTGTGATCCCACTGTCATATTCCACTTTTTTAAAAGAATAAAATTTAAAACAAGGTGCTTCCATGACAAAAACAGAAACAAGGGAAGAGTACTTTCTGGTTTGAAAGTAAGCCAAAATACTGTTTCACCAGAGGGTTCTTTATTTTAACATGCCTATGAACCCCAATCGAGTCTACGTATCTAAACACCTGTGTGTGTGGGGGGGTTACAGTCGTGACTGACTCTTCGTGACTCCATGTCCATGGAGATTTCTTGGCAGGAATACTGGAGTGGTTTGCCAGTTCCTACGCCAGGCACCTACAGCACCTGGTATTCCCTGGTGGTTTCCCATCCAAGTACTAACCAGGGCCGACCCTGCTTAGCTTCCGAAATCAGGTGAGATCGGATGTGCTTAGGGCATCTAGGCAGCATCTAAACACCTAGGACACTACAAATTGTATCTTCGGTTAACCAGCTGAGGTGGTGGGGGAACCAGTGGCGCCAACAAGAGTTGTGGGGAGGGGGAAAGGAAGAAAGGACAGACAGACTCAGGAAACCTGAGAGGACATGCAAAGTCCAGTGCTGGGATGGTGGAGCGAAGGGCTCTCTCTCTCTTTTTTTTTTTTTTTTTTGAGAGGGAATAGATCAAAGGCACACATCCACATTATTATTCTGTAGGATTGCCCCCAAAATAATCACAGGCACCATCTCTGCTCACAGATAGGACAGTGATGTTAAAATAATGTGGATTCATAAGCATCCATGCTTGTATCAGTGATTCTGCACCACAGCAAATCCAGAGACCCTTCATTTTTGTGGTAACGGGAACTGGAGAATTCTTAATGGGACAGAAGCGGCTCAGATTTCTACATAGACAAGCAGCTTTACCTTCTCTCTCCCTTCCTCACCTCACTACAGCAGCTGGAGCAAGTGGCCAGCATGACAGAAGAGTGGGCAAACCTCAAATGCAAGCATTCTAACAGCCAGTCTGTTGTGTGTGTGTTGTGTCATTACAGTAGTGACCGACTCTCCATGACCCCATGTCCATGGAGTTTTCTTGGCAGGAATACTGGAGTGATTTACCAGTTCCTACTCCAGGCGCCTACAGCACCTGGTATTCCCTGGTGGAATCCCATCCAAGTGCTAACCAGGGCCGCCCCTGCTTAGTTTCCAAAATCAGGTGAGATCGGATGTGCTTAGGACATCTAGGCAGTTCTAACAGCCAGTATACTTTTTAAAAAGTTTACATATATTGGAATATATTAGAATGTGAAATTGTTTAAAATACTTTCATATTGTGACAAATTTTTATTTAATCAGTTCAGAAACTGAAATTTATGCCTAAGCAGTTAAGTAACCAAACCACATAGCTTAGTCACATTTAGAATTGTAGATATGTCTAGTGTGTGGATCAACTATTTTTAGAAATAACATTTTTGTGCTGAAATAAACTAGGAATGAAATGCTCAGAACATTTTTAAAAACACAATACAAAAATGTAGAATGGTGTGATTGTAAAAGCACTTGCAAAACTGCTATACACATGAGAGGAAAATGTCTTGATTTCCAACAATGACATCTCAACCCAGTCAGTGCCCAGAATATACATCCCAATAAGTTTAGAGGAAAACATCATTCATTCAGTGGTCAAGTGCAAAATCCACAACTGAAGCCACAAGGCCACACACAATGGAAGCCACATCTCAAGGAACAGCTGAATCCCCTATAGCAGAGTAAAAAATACATCAGTCCGATCTAAAATGGGCAATATGAAGAAGGCAAGAGTTAGATACTAAATAACACATACTATACAATGTGTAGGATATACATAGGAATAGACCTTAAACTACTCTGCAAGGCATTCCATTACCATGAAACCAAGCACTCCCGCAGTGATAAAAGGTTTTCTGCTTTATGAGAAATTGTTAGAAGCATGACAGTATGTATTGCACAACCGTTAATGAATTTGCACCATTTAATATGCTGTATCTCATATATTTCCATAGCTGCCCACTAATGAGCAGAGAAATACCACACGGCACAATTGATTTGATATCAAGAAAGGGAAGAGAAAAGTTAAAGGGAAGGAAGAATGTGCACACTCAGCTGCAACACAAGAGAACAGCATAGCAGCCCTTCTACTGGCACGCTTGGTAGCACATGAACAATAGACAATATTCCAGCTGGGCTCACTTTGCTAGCCTGGTGGCAGTGCTATTTAGCTCACTTATTGTACAGACCACTTATTGTTTGGGGGAGAAAAATCACCTTCTTATTGAAGGAAATGGCTTCTGAACCATACCCACAATTTATCATGAAGTTTGTTAACTTGCTCCAGCCTTCGGTCAGTACCTTCTAGCCTTCTCATATAGACATTTTTAAATAGGTTTGTCACTTGGCATCAAATATAGTAACTGAGCATTCTAGGAATTATTACAGCAACGAGACTAAGAGCTCAATACAAGTGCCTGAGCTTTTCCATGCTTGGAAAAGTTGTTCTTTTGGACTCCAATACTCAGAATACCCAACTCAGCAGGAAACAATGGGAATCTGGAAGTTGAGTCATGGCTACTGGACTTCTTCTTTGAGAGAGAGAGACGTTTTGCTGCTCATCCAAACAGCTTCATCAATGGGAACTGCAGTCTAAAGACAGGTTGGCCCAGTCAAATTTGTAGTCCAGATTTTTTTCATGATAAAATTAAAGGTTTGATGGGTCAAAATTAAGAATATCTACAGTAAGCAAGGGTGGTCAATAAAGTAAAAAATGGCACTGAAAGTAACTTTATTTGTTTTTAAAGAATCCTGAGTAATCCACCACATGGGCTAATGTCCAGAAGTTTTGAAGTACAGTATTAATCACAGATTAAAACAGTAACCAGCAATGTTGTCATTATGTCCCATTAAGTCATTTTCAACTTACAGTAACCCTATAATGACCTCTAAACATTCTGATTATTAACAGCTGCTCAGGTCTTCCAAACCACAAGTCTTCGTTTAGTCAATTCATTTCATGCTGAATTGTCGTCTTTACCTACAGAGAACTGAGTTTGCCATTTCTAAAGTAAAATATTTTGTAATTACAGTATATGATTCCAATTTCCCCTATTTCACATAGCTTCAACTCACTCACGCCAAGCATTACAATATTAAAACATTCCACTTCTTGTATTATTTCAATCTTGTCTTCATTCACATGTCTCACGTCCCATGTGTGTCATGCACCACTGGACACTGTTTTTGTTCATATCCATAACTAGCTGTCCCTTTGTCTTTAAACTAGTTGCTTCACTAGCAACAGTGCTACTAATACTCATCCCTTGCTCTTCTTCGATGATTGACCACCTGTCTTTGGACTGGGGAGTATCATGTTCCAGAAGTATTTCATTCAAGGTTTTAGACAGTCTTGTCATAATTTTTTCAAAGCATAAAGAGTTAGAAAGAATTGGTTTACCACTACAGTACTTTGTTCCACGGATGTTGGCAAATCTTGTGACCCGAGTCCCACGTTCAAGTGCAAGTCTTTGCTTTCAAGTTTCTTTTCCTGCATTATTAACAGCTAATCACCCAAAGGCAATTCTGTTGAATTACTGTCAAGACACAGTCTTTCTGTTTGGAGATGGAGTCAACAAGGCAAATAAGGTACAATTTTCTTGATTTATTATACAGTACATGTTCCCCTAAACTTGATCTGAGGTTGTTGGGAAGGTTGTACCAAAGGTTAGTGGAGTAAGTCTCCGCTATTCAATTATTGCTTTTTAACCACTTTCAGTCTCACAGTATTGTCTGCATTGCCTTCTAACTCTCTTTTTAACTGCTATTTTTGAAGTTCTGTAAATATGTGTATGTAAAATGCCTCAACTAAGCAGAGTGCTGATAATTTAAATAGTAGTTATTGATGTGTCTGTGGACTGTAATCCTTGAAAGGTCACATCAAAATACATTTGGTAGTCTCAGAGGTGCCACAATACTTTTATTTTTGCTTTTTGTTTTTGTGGTTGCTGAAACAAACTAAAATGACTATTTCTCTGAAAGCCAGATACTAAATGTTTACTACTACATGACAATTTTTCTCATTGAAGCTTACCCATAATGGGTCCTATTACGGGGGAGATGAATCAGCGTACAGGAATGAGGTCCAAAAATTATCCACATGGTGCCTAGAAAACAACTTGCATTTAAATATTACCAAGACAAAGGAGATGGTGCTGGACTTCCGGAGGAAGAGAGTGGAACCAGCCCCATTGTACATCCAGGGGGGCTGTGTGCAAAGAGTGTCTTCCTTTAAATTTCTGGGAGTTTACCTCAGTGAAGACCTCTCCTGGGGAATCAATACAACCGAAGTAGTCAGGAAGGCCCAGCAGAGACTGCATTTCCTCAGGGTCTTGCGTAAGAACAAAGCGAAGCAACAACTTATGATCTTCTTTTACCGGTCCACAATTGAAAGCATCCTCACATATTGCATTACCGTTTGGTATGCTGGATTGACAGATGCTGACAGGAAGACACTACAGAGGGTGGTAAGCACAGCTCAGTATATCACGGGCTGTCCCCTGAGTGCACTGGATGACATCGCTAGGGATCGTTGCCTCAGGAGGGTTGGAAAAATTCTTAACGATGACTCACACCCCGGTCAGCACCTCTTTACCTTGTTACCATCAGGCAGAAGATATCGTAGTATAGGCTGCCATACCAACAGACTGAAGAACAGTTTTTATCCATGGGCTGTCAGACTGCTGAATGGGAAATAATCCCAGGACAAGTATAGAAGAACTGACCTGTGGGCTGGCGCATTCTGTGTCAAGTACACAAGGTGCAGTAAGACTGAGTGGTTGCCAGTGGGATGGGGGTGGGGGTGGGCAAGGCTAGACTCAGCCAATTTCATTGTGCACATGTTGTACATTGACAATAAAGGTATTATTATTATTATTATTATTATTATTATTATTATTATTATTATTATTATTATTATTACTGATACTTAAAAGAGATCCCAAATAGTATTCATTGTTTGCTCTATTTATATTTACTGTGTTCATGCCTAAGCACTAAATTTATTTATTTTATTTTACAAAATTAAATTATTGAAATCCTGTAGTAAGTTGCAACTAGAAAAGGCTCATTGAATCGGAGGAGTTTATATAGGTGTTGACTCACAAAATCCATACTTATTCAATGTGGCTGTTCCAGTTGTGAATTACTATTTGATTTCAGTGTAGTAAGTCACTCTAGAGTTAGGTCCATTAAATCAGTGGGGATATGGTGAGCCAACTCCTCCATAGATTCCACTGATTCAAATGGTACTTCTTTAGTACAGTAAGTTGCAACTAGAGTAGACCCATTTGAATTAATGGAACTTAACTGAGGAGTTGACTCATCAAAATCCCACCAATTCAGTGGATCACCTCTAGTGCGTCTTACTACATGGAGCAACAGGATTTCAGCAATTATGTATTGTACATTGTCTTAGGTATAAATCCTACAGTTGAAAATCACCAGAAATGCATCCAAACACATTGGGATATATCAATACATATATTTTAGATGTCAGCTGTAGGAATTCCAGTAGCACGCCAGTCACAGAGTGCACACATTTTGTCTATATATGATGATTAATTTTTCCTAATAGCAAATCTCATCTCCTCCTCTACTTTTTGTCTGTGATGAAGGGGTTTTACATTTCAGGAATGATGGGCAGTATACATATAAAAAGTCATCTTCTAGCTCATGGAATGATGGAGCATTCCAGCACAAGACTCAGTTTTATTTCTAAAGTATTACCATATACAATACATTTTTTTGCTAATAAGAAGGACATTAGTTTACTACAGTTTAACCACAGCACACAAGTACTGTTTCTGCTGGTTTTCAAAATCAAATTTCTGGCAATTTGTCATTTGTATTTCTCAAGCCTTGAGTATCTGTACAAATGAAGATTCGTATGTCTGTATCTTTAATAGTATAGCAGCCACACCATGTGAAACTGCACACTTACAATTGTCTCCCCCCCCAACTGTCTATATTGAATGGCACTAGCAGCCTATTCTTTCCCTATTATGTGATGCACACCTGCCATGTGATCCTTTCAACCTGAGATTGAACTTTCCTGCATTTACAGCATGTGTTTCCCCAATGAGATTTGACCTTTCTTCTTAGCCTTGTAAAGCAGCTACCTGTTAACCTTAAGAATGCTATGAAATCCTTGTTAGCAAACAATCATCTTTCCCATCAGACCCTAAGTTCTTAAGAAATGAATGTGTTGCTGTATGCCACTCATAAGTTATGCCTGCATAGCTACGCAACACATTTTCAGCCACAGTTTGCAAGTACCAATGTAATGGCAAGTGATGTACACAAGTACAGGAGGAAAGAACCAAGGCAAAAGCCTAAAAGTCATTAATGGAATGCCAACAATTGCAAAATAATTTTTGAAGCCAAATCATTGTAATTCATAAAAAGATTTTCAGCATTACAAGTTTAAGATATTTCTTTTATGTTTCTTCCACAATGGAAAATAATTAAAAAGGTTATGTAAGGTGAATGCAATACCTTGAATTTGTACAGTAAGCGAATAGGATATTAAAGTGAAAGTGCTGGAATAAATGGTCTCTACTCAGTAATTGGTGAGTCAATCATGTTTCAATGAGTGAATGTTCTGACTAATGGCACAGTCCCCAAAGGGGAAATATTTCTGCAGCTGTGAACGATCTTTGCTTCTAATCTTGCAAGTAACCATAATTCTAAAGAAAAAAAAATGTAAAGAAATGGATCTATGGTGAAAAGAAGATAGGAAATTTACTTAGTTGTATATAGTCCTTGTTCATCCTGACATGTAAGTGATGCCACTGAGGCTAATTTTTAATGTTTAATTCAAGAATACTAAAAGAATCATAAGCTGAAGTGGATCCATAACTGCCATTTACAAACAAGTTGGCAGAAAAAAAGAAAAAGAAAAGAAAAATTCCAAAAATGAACCTTAGCACCTTCCTGTATTTTCATTCAAGGCAGCTAGTAGCTGGATTTTTTTATAATTTTGGGAGGGGTTATTTCTTCCTTTACTAAATGAGGGAGCTCTAATACCTTGCTTATTTTAGTGCCGTATAATTATCAGAGTTTCTCAGGTGCTGGGAAACTGAAGAGTATGTTTACATTCCAGGATTGGCTGGAGATGAAACTATATTTTGCTGTGCTGAAGGCACAGAGGTCAAAATTCAAAGGGCAACCCCTGCTGAGAACGGCCTGCAAAGAGGCAGAAATTAGTGAAGTGCTATTGATGCTGCCACTCTGGATGGACACCTTGATGTAGGGTTGAGTTGTGCCAGGAAAGCTGAAAACAATGTCATCAGGAGACTAGGCTCCATTGCAAGTCAAGGCTTACAGCAGGGGTGCCCAAACTTTTTGTAAGGAGGGCCAGATTTGGTGGCTGAGAATGTGTCAGGGGCCAGTTGCTCCCTGACCCTGCCACCCCACTAGAAGCCCCACCCACTGACCCATAAGCCCCACCCACTGACTGCGCATGCGCGCAACCTCACAATGTTCCCGGTTATGCCAGTGGCAGCGGCCCGCCTATGCGCTGCCCTGCGCGTGCGCGCCTAGCTTTACAAGGTTCCCAGTGATGCCAGTGGCAGTAGTTTGCCTGTGCGCCACCCCCGTGCATACGCCCAGCCCCACAAGCTTCCCGGCGGTGCTGGTGGTTGTGGTCCGCCCCCTTGCCCGCCCACCCCACATGCTTCTTCTCACTGGCCGGCCAGCCCGCCCAGCCCCTCAAGCTTTCCGGCAGTGTCAGTGTTGGCAGAAGATTTTTTTTAAAAAAAACATGGGGCAAAGGAGGGGGAGGGAGGGGCGGGCCAGCCAGCCGCGGGCCACTCAGAATGGCCTGACGGGCCAGATTTGGGCCCCGGGCCGGACTTTGGGCAGGCCTGGCTTACAGTATATCATTCTCATTTAAGGCAGACTGGTCAGAAATTAATATGTAGATGAAGATGTATCCATCTTCTAAAGGAATTTAAAGTTGCATAAGCAGAAAACAAAAAGTTAGTCCTAGTAGCGATGAGGATGGAGACACACTTCATGGGAAACAGCAGTAATGCATGTTAATACTAGCAAAGGATCTTTTACAAACAATGGCAGATATATGCCTCGGGGAGCGGGACAAAGGACTCAAGACTTGGACTTGAGTTTTTAGCAAGCAGTTAAAAAAAACACAAAGCCACAAAGCCAACCTAATGTCAGCTCCTCATTTTAGTTCCATGCTACTCACAGTAAAATCCTATAGTATGCATTCTATTCAGAATAAATTCATTGGTACTTGGCTCCCAGACAAGTGTGTGTGTATCTGTAGTTACAGATGGAATCTCATTTTATGCACAAGTATTTCCCTCAACTATAAGATTTTTGATCTGAATTATCAGTGGCTTCTTCTAGTTCAGATGGATCTAAGACAATGCAAGTAATTCCTGATGGTTTCACATCATGCAAAGAATTACAGAGAACTCACTCCCACGGCAAAAATCTTACTTATCTCAGCAAGCAATAGAACTTCTGTCATAATCTGAAAAAGTTATTAACACATCTAGTGTATAATCACACCTGATATCATAAACAAAGATGGTCACATAGCATGACTGATATCCCACAAAGAAGTTTCCTTAACATTTACAAGACACTGCCATAGTAAAAATAGAAAGTAAATAACAATGGATCGTCCCTACATACTGGAGATACTTAGGCAGATTCATCAGATTCGAATAAACATTTTGGCAGCAGTTTTAAAAAACGTAATCTGCAGGTTTCACTCTTTCCTCATTTGCAAACTCTGTTTTGCCAAGCTCAATTTACTAAGCAGTCAAGGGTGCAAAAAAAGCAAACATAACAAACAAGACACTGAAAATCTTATGGAAACAATGACTCCCGGCCATAGACCTGAGTCCTTTCATTCACAAACAACCAATGGACAAGTTTATTATTAAGCACAACTCCCTGACTCAAAATGTTGGACAAGCACACCTAGAAATGCCACAGGAGATGAAGAAAGGTAGAAAGAACCAACATCTCTCTTTGATTATGATGGGGATACTTTACTCACATACAATATCAATCAACTGAGACAAACACATCAACAAAAGCACAGATGCAAATGGAGACAGGTCAGACAGGTGGGGGATGCATGTGCCCTTTCATGGACTGACATGGAAATATAGACTAAAATACAAATTTACAAATGCCTGTTATTTACCTAAATCCCTGCATTTTCCAACCTATTTCTACCGTGCTTTCAAAACGAAGAGCCTTGTAACAGGCAGCAAGACAGTATCAACCAACCTTGCTGTTGATGGACCAGGGGAGGCAAGCTGTCCTGGATGCCTCCGGGATGCTGGAAGTTGTAAGTCTTGCTGCCCCTTAAGGTCCATAAAAATCTACAGTACAGTACTCCCAAGGAATTACAACTCCCAGGCAGTCTCCTTTTTTCAAAGCAGAAACAGGCAGGAAAACAAAGCAGCAGCACAACAACAAAACTGGTTTGCAGACTTGTGTTTCTCTAGTGGAGAATTCCTGAAGAATTATTGGGGGTGCTGTCCTAAACGTTGAAAAACCCCACATCCTTACTGGCCGATGACACCCATTTGCTCCGCATCTATTATGTCAAATTGGTCTCCAAATGATATTTCAGGAGGAAACAGTTTTTGTTTTTTAAGGAACAGGCTACTTTCTGATGAACTGCCGAACAAACTGCTTTTGTTTCTAAAAACAGTATACACAATTTCACAGACATATAGATAGACAGATAGACAGGCAGATAGATATAGATACAGATATGGATATAGATATTGTTTCTAAACCAGAGGGGGCATACACGCGCGCCTCTCGCGCCATCTGTCAAAAACGAGACGTATTTCTTAAGAAGCCTCCATCCAGGGCAGAGGCGAGCACGGAAAGGGGGAAGGCGAGGCTTGAGTGGGAAGCGCAAGGAGGAGACCCCAAAGCGGAGTCCCTCTTTTCCAGGCTGTGCGCCCAGCTCTTCTCCGCTTCCCGCCTAGAACCTCAACAGAAACAAAAAAAAAATAGACTTGGGGTCCCGGGCCGTCCCTGAGCTCCCTCTCGACTTGCCACGAGGGAGGTTGGCGCGGCGCCAGTGCGCAAGCGCCGGAGCAGATCTCAATACTATTCCACCTCCCCTCCCCTCCCCCCCTCCACCGAAGGGGGGGGACGGTGCTCCCCGCCGTCCTGTCCCGGCTTGCCCTGTCCCGGGGCTGCCTGTTGCACGCCTCTTGGGGGCGCACTTACCCAGGCACTGGATTCGGAAGCCGTCGGGGGGTTTGAGGGCCCGGCGGGTCCAGCCTTCGCGCAGCGCCTCCAGGTGCTCCTCTTTGCCCTGGATCAGCAGCACCTGCTCGTCGATCCAGCCCAGGAAGAAGGTCTCGGCCACCGCCGCCGTCACCTTCTGGTTCCAGAAGTTCTGCATGTTCTCCTGCTTGAAGTCGGCGAAGATCTCGTAGCCGATGTGGTGGCGCCCCAGCTCAGCCCCCGGCGACAGCTCTCCCCGCCGGGCCCCTCCTGGGCGCTTGCTCTCCTCGCCTCTCCCGTCCCCGTCGCCCTCCCGCGCCGCCGTCCCCGCCACCACCATCTGGCCGACGCCGTCCCCGCCGGCACCCCTCTCTTCCTCCTCCTCCTCCTCCTCCTCCTCCTGGTGCGCCTGGTCCGTCTGCCTCCTCGTCGCCCGCCGGGCAACCGCCTCCCCACCGCAGGGGCTTAAGACGATGGCCAAGGAGTGCGGGGCAATCTGCAAGAACTTCTCCGCCCGGCGAGGCATCGCCGCAACTTCCCGGGCGGGCGGCAAGAGGCAACGGCGCGCAGCCCCAGCCTGGCCGCCGGGCTGAGCGCGGGCCAGGCGAGCTGCCAGCTTGCTGCTTGGCGAGGCTCCCTGGGAGCTCGGCCGGGACCGCCCCTGCCGGGCTGGCCCAGCGGCAAGCAGGCAGGCAGGCAGGTTGCGCGTCTCGCTCCTCCGCGCGCCCCGCCTTCTCCCCGGCGCACGTGCGGCGCCCCGGCCTGCCTCCCGCCGGGCGGTGGGGCTTCGGCGGCGACCCGCCTTTCCCGCGGCCTCTTTGGGCGCCCCCGACGCGGCCTGCACCGGACCAGCGGCACGAAGCGCCCGCTTTACCTTCCCTGGGGGATAGGGAGAAGGAGAAGGGGGGGGGTTGTTCATGGCCTGCCTTTTAGCAGCGGCGCGCACATTTTATTTTTTATTTTATTTTATTTTATTTTTTTTATTTATTTATTTATTTACCAAAAATTAAAAAAGTAAACGCCCCACTACCAAGTTCTCTCAGGGCGGCATGCATTTTCCCGCCCACCCCTCGCAATCCCGGGACACTGAACTGCTAGATGAAGAAGAGGGAAGAAGGCATCCCGCCCGTGGAGCGTTTTCTGGGCTGGTGATTCCCTGATGCAAAGTGGCGTCTGAGGAAGAAGGTCCAGTCCTGTCTTCAAGCTGTTAAAAGGCACAGGAGCCCTGAGCAGGGGAAGTGGGGGGAAAGGGGCTGCAGAAGGCATAATGTAGGGGAAGGGTTTAGTGTGCCCGGAAAGCTGAAAACAAGGTCATCCGGAGACTAGGCTCCATTACAGGTCAAGGCTTATACCAGTATCATTCTCCTTTAAAGCAGACTGGTCAGAAGTTGAACTGAAAAAGTAGATGAAGATGTATCCACAAAGGGTGGTGGAGTCTCCTTTTTTGGAGGTTTTTAAGCAGAGGCTGGATGGCCATCTGTCGAAAATATTGTGATGGGGTTCCTGCATGGCAGGGGGTTGGACTGGATGGCCCTTGAGGTCTCTTCCAACTCTATGATTCTATGATTCAGAAATTTAAAGTTGGATAAGTAGAAAACAAAAGAGTCCTAGTAGCGATGAGGATGGAGACACACTTGATGGGTAACAGCAAAGGGCAAAACAAAAAGGGGGCACGCAGGCACAGGGATTCCTCCCCCGCCACATCCACCTCTAATAAGAAGGAAAGGCATTTACTCTGAAATACTAGCCTCCAGTGCCTGAAGGAGGGAGGAATTGGCTGCTTTGAGTCTCTGATGTGAAAGCAGTGCTGTTTTTCATTCTAATTGTTCAAGTAACATGGCCCATTAAAGATAAGACAACTGCCTTGTAAGGTTTATGTCATCTTGAGATGGCTAGTGGTATGAGATGGCTTAGTGGAAGCTACACTTCAAAATCAAGACCAAAGGGTCATTGTAATTTTTTTATTTTGGCCAGAATCCTATCCATAGTCTAAGAGAATAGAATCTTGGAAACCCCGAGATTTACATAAGTGTTGACTCATCATTCAACATATGGTTCAAGGGCTCCAATTGGACTAGAAATAGGATTTATTACCAGTCCAAGCATCAGGAGGCAGACCACCTCAAATATTTCACTATTGAACAGTGTAAAAGGTAAAGGTTCCCAGTGCATATACATACTAGTCATGTCCTACTCTACGGATGGAGCCCATCTCAGTTTTCAACCATTGTGCAAGTCCGCAGCCATGTGGCCGGCATGGCTGCATGGAACACTGTTTACCTTCCCTCTTTTTGCAGCGTTACCTATTTATCTACAGTGTACCTCTACTTACGAGCGGCTCTACTTGCGGGCAATTCGACTTAAGAGCATAAAACCATTGCCGTTTTAACTGCTGCCTTACAAATTTTATATGTGGTCTGCTCTACTTACAGTTTTTTGTTTTTTATTTATTTTGATTTTTTAGATACAGCTGCTCTACTTATGCCTAGATGCCCTAAATACATCCGATCTCGCCTGATTTTGGAAGCTAAGCAGGGTCATTCCTGGTTAGTACTTGGATGGGAGACCACCAGGGAATACCAGGTGCTGTAGGCACCTGGAGTAGGAACTGGCAAGCCACTCCAGTATTCCTGCCAAGAAAACTCCATGGACATGGAGTCACGAAGAGTCGGTCACGACTGTAACAACACAACACACACGCTCTACTTATGAGTTGTTCGGCTTATAAGCATGCATTCAAAATGGATTAAACTTGTAAACAGGGGTACCGTTGTACTTGCATTTACATGTTTTTGAACTGCTAGTTTGGCGGGAACTCATTCCGCCACCACGTTGAGTCACCACAAGAACAATGAACTTGATACTAAACTGTGATTTAAAGGAGGTAGGGCTCACATGGTCAAAGCTTTGAGACTTAGAGTAGTGGGGGGGATTATGCTATCACTCCCCCTCACAATTCTCTCTGAGCTCATCTACTATTTTAACAGCAGCTGGAAAGAAATTGATTTTTTTTCAGGAAAAATATGTTGTGGTAAACTAAATATTTGAGCATCAGTCAGTCTTGGATTAGAAGTGAAGAGTCATTGCCTTTACAAAACATCTGCTTCTCAAGTACTGATGTGGGCTAATCCAGCTACCTGCATTTGGGGTTTTTACTTACGGGACATTCTGTCTATGGGGATTGTCATGATGAGCTCCTCTGCTACAAGATATATCACTATATAGAGAGAACTTTAGGACATTCTAACAATATTTGTAGAAGTACAAATATCTTTTTAGTAAGAGACTTCTGGGAGACCTGTTCCTAAAGGAAAGCTTTCCACCTGGAAACCACACATTGCTAAGACCAAGACATTTAGAAACTTAACTGTGGCAGAGATAAAATTGCAAAGAGAAGGAATGCCAGCAGAAGTAAAATTGCAGCCAAGATCAACACCTTTGATAGCACCTTATTAAAGTTAATCAGGGCCTATGGCAACATGACAACTCCCTGCTACAGCAACACAAATTTTAATTTATTTAAAAGTTTTAAAAGTATATTGCAAATTAGGCATCCTGATCCAAATATCTCCTAATGCTCCAACTGTTTTTAGGAAGGGACAAGCACACAGCTATTTCTTTCCTTGGCATTATACTTTCCAGCTTCAGATAAGTCTGATTTCATACAAAAGAGACTATGCTCATGTTTCACATTATGTAATAATACTGCCATGGAAGCTACCCATTTTATTCACTTCCAAACTTCTTTTTCTCCCTGTCACCATGAAAAGATTGAGTTTGCAGACAATTGTATAACCGTCTGAGCTTTTTATTTATTGTGCAGCAGGGATCTAGCAAAAGATATCATCAAGCTCTTATAACTACTTTTACTTGTTAAAACTGGCCTGGCATGTTGGAAAGAAAATACCAAGAACAAGATAGATGAAAATATAATTGTCAGTAATTTATCTAAAGGATTTCTGGCTAGGGATATGGTTTCTCACACACATGGACATAATGTGGTGTACTTTGAAATGATCCTACTCCAGTCAGTATTAAGTCTATCTCTTTAGCTGGCTTTACGTTATGCCATATGCTGAAAAATTGGGTGGGGAGGGGAGATCATGAAGAAGGCAGCAATTTGCCTGCTTTTTAAATTATGTGGTTCTGTTTGCTCCTAAAATTCAGTAGCCCAAGCTCAAAGAATATCAAAATGTATTTTTTTCTATATAACTCACATTGCTTACCAGCACCATATATAGAATGAAGTGGATTGAAAAGAAAATTATGTTTACTGCTAAATTATGTGGACTAGAATCTGTAATCATGCAGCTAAAGTCTTCCATTTTCCCGCCAGTTATGTTAATACTGTTAATGCAAATAAAGAATTGGATTCCTTGTTTGTATGGTTGCACGGATAATTAGCTGGCATCATGTCTTTGCATGGATTGAGGTTATGCCAGTAGGCTTTTTTTACATAGTGGGAGGCTCCCAAGAATGCAGGAACATTAGGATGATACTGTAATATCAGCCAAAACATCTAAATTTGCCTCCAACTTATATACATTACAGTACTCATCTTTTCCTCCTAAAACAAATGAAGCCCCTTCCTAAATACTGCTTTTGTCTTTCTTAAAATGCAGGCATTACTAAAATAAGTATTTCTAATGCAAATATAACCATTTCTTTTATAGTTGAGGGTTGGCTATTGTACAAACAAATAAGAGGACCCAAACTTTGGAAACTGAACAAAGGAGAACAATTTGAGGACCAACTGCTGAGGCCCTCGTCTTCCATGTACCATGTAGCTTAACCTGAGAGGAACTGTTCTGGTCGGGAGGGTTATCCATTTCATCTACATGCGATGGAGAGAAAACAATAGTATCTAATATTCAATGTGGGGAAGAATCCCCCATATGCTAATTTGGGAGCATTCAAGTCATTCTGGTAGTTTGTAGGGGGTGATTAACCAAGGTACATTTCCTTGTGGAAAGGAGGGGGCAGGAATTTCTTGTCACGCTGATTCCAAGTGTAACTGGCATGAGCGTTCCCTGTCCACACAATTTGTTCCCAGATATTGATTCAACTATCCAGACACAACACTGAGAAATACTTGGATACAATAGTCGTTCAATTCGTGTCATTTTTTTGCTTCCCAAATGGTATTCAAAACAAACAAATAAAAATAACATTGATTTCAAAAACAGCATTCCTTTCTAAAACACAAATGCCTCTGTCTCCCTGCTCCTTCTTCACTCTTCAGTTGCTTCATACTTGTCCCTTATATTGTATATTTGTTTCAAACTGAACTGAACACACCCTCTTGCCCTGCTTATTTGAACTTCAATTCTCCTTTCCTGTCTCAAACCTAGTGACTTTGCAACCTTCTTGAAACAGGGCCCTATCATTGTCATATACTATATGTCAGGATCTACATGCACAAAAGACATTGAGGGACTTGACAACATACGATTTTACACAGTAATGTAAAGGGGGAATAAATAATTGTATGTGGAAAACAAAAACTATATGGAACCTGTAAAGAATGGGGAATGAAGGTTCTTTTCTGTTAGTAGGCACTAAAGATCTATGGCCTTCGGAGGGGCAGTAATTCTGGGAAATTGTGTAGCAAATATTTGAAAGGTCACACACACACTTAAAGTAGCAGCTGGCAAAGATTTGAATGAAAAAGTACAATGTGCTGATGGCATATTTCATTAAAATGATGTGCTAGATAATTCTGTGTTAAGTGAAAGGCATACCACTTTTCTTTTCAGATCTTGTCATAGTGGCGGCAGAATTTTGTAGGGTGTGGCAAGACCTTCAGGCTATTTTACAATGGAGCTGTCTGTCTGCTCTTACTAAAAGCTTATTATATAAACATAGGTGAAGATCTATCCCTCCGAGAGCTAGTGTATTTTGCTCTAACTAACCAATTTTTGAACAACAGTTTCTGCTTTTAAACCCACAAAACGCAGCTCATTTTATTGTCAACTGACGATAAATCAGGCATGAACTATGTGCCAAAACTTTTTTGTAACTTAAAAAAATGTGAACTTAAGCATACGAGTGTTTGTTTCTTTAATTATTTAATTGTAATGTTATTGTGCAGCAGAGCAAACCAGTATTCTGTTATACCACTTAGCCATCTTTATATCAAGGACAAAAAATACAAAAGCCAAAGGGTTAAGTTAATTTATTTAACAATGGAAAAAAATCACAAAACAGCTTTTATTTACATGATTTATTTTGGTTTTTTAAAGACAATCTCACATGAACATTGATAAGCTATTTTTTTCTTCTTCACTAATTATCAAGCATTGTACTGTACATGCAATTATCCTGATAAAGAAAGGCGGGTTAAAAAAAAACTAGACAATATTGATGCAATGTAGAGGTCTTTTCTATAAAATCTTTTCCAGTTTATGATTAATCACTACTGATTACACTAGAAAATGATTTTGTGCTAATAATTGATGGAAGGCCTGCCTTAAAGTACTAAGAAGTATATTCACATGTACACCCTGATCAAAAACAGTCTCAAAAGCGGGAACGGAAATAGATTTACAGGGCAGATCTGCAAGAATGGTTGAATGGGTCAGTATTTTTCGTGTGGCTCCAGAACATGGGATTATGCCAATCCCTATTTTTGCATAATTTGGGGTTTCTTTGCTTCTGTAGAAAGTAACCACTAGCAACCTGAAACAACTGGCATGTCTGAAGAAGCCTGCATTTGTCTAAGGTTGTGCAGCTACACAAAGTTCCTCTTGAAAACCATTCATTTCTCAGTGCTATGGGATCTCTCCTTGATTATACTTGCCTTTCCCTAAGCCCTCAAACGCTACCTTAAAGTAATCAGCACAGAACTAGTAAGAGTCAACTAGTCTCAAACACCACCAGGTGTGACCACAAAACGACATATTTAAACATTCAAGCCTAGATCTATTGGAGCCTAATAAGACAATAAGGATCCATGGATCCTGCCATTTACTTGGAGTGGTACAAAATGAAATTTTATAAGGAAGAGGAAACAATGCTGTTAAATGGAACGGCATGGAGGGCATATCAGTTATAATAAAAGCCAGATACACTACACCTTAAGACAACCGTGACTGAAACCAGAAATACTTTTTTGCCAATTCTCCAATAGTGCCAAAATATTTCATATACATAATAAATACAGTATGTTAAATGTTCTGGAAAATCAAAGGGTGGCAGCATGAAAGTTTGTCAAATAAGAGGACTAACTTTCTCCTATACTGTATATTTATTTTTTCAGAATCAGATTCATAAACAGAATTAATCGAGCCTGGCAGTTGTTATTAATTTAGGGACATTATTTTTACAGCAACAGCTTGAAAAATAAACAAAGTTTTATATAAAATCTAAGCAAAACTGTTCCCCTTGTGTGTGCATCTTCAGTTAGGCAGCAGCAATAGAAGCATCATCTGGTTGACGGCCCTGTGGCTTTAAGAAGAGAAAAATATTTAAGATTTTCTTGTAGATATATGCCACGAGGACACATAACTGACATACCTCTGTATATTTCATATATTTCACCTGAAAGTATAAATCTACTGTATCATAAGCCATACCCTGTAAAGGCCCTACAGTGAGTTGCCTGCCTTTCCATCCATAAGTGTATTTAAGGCAAATTACTAAGTGCAATAGGTGTTGAATTATTTTTTGAATAATCATTATTAAACTCAGGCTATAAGAAAGTTTGGATTATTGTGATAAAGAATATTTATTTATTTATTTATTTTTATATTTATATACCGCAATCCAATTTCCCTCAAATGGGAACTTTTGAGTGGTTTACATTCACATATTTATAGAAACAGAATGAAAGTTGTAAGCTTTTTTTAATATGTATATGACGATTTTGCTTTGTGTTTTAATATTTTGTTCTAGCCTGAACTGTTAAGCTCCAAAAAATAAATGAAGATACTTAGCAGAGCGTCATGTCAGTAGGAGGAGAAAAAGCACACATCACTTTTTTGAATTTCCATAATAAATTGAATTTCCAGTAGTAAAAAATACTTCCCTACTGTCTATCATTCTGAGATACTAACAACTGCATGCCATCCTTCACTCCCACAGAAGAAAAACATTTGCTCATAAATGGACACTTAAAAGTACTGACAAGCCTTAGCGTCCCACCAGATTTCAAGAATCTACCTAATTTTTAGAAAATGAGAAAAACAAGAGACAGGTCCAAGAGGCCGACACATCAAAGTACGAGGCAAAAATGCTCAGAATATAGTCAATAAGAGGTTACAACTCAGGGCATGCAGAAAGCTTCTTGACCTCGGGGCAGCAGGCTTCTGTCTCTAGCTGTCAGCAAGTATAGATGACTGATCTAAATGGCACACTGAGAGTCAGAATCTGTGGGGAACACCCATTCTTTCTGGCTGCAGTGCAATCAAGCAGAATGCAAAGCTTCTTTGCTATGATGGGGGGATTAGTTGGTTTTACCATATAGTTTGCAAAAAAAAAAATCCCACATTTTATTAACTTTTCCTGGACATGTCACTTCCATGTAATTCCAACATGAAAAAGACTGGGGGCAAAACAGCAACTAAACTAAACTTCACAGCAACTAACTAAACTTTATATGTAAGGTTTAGTTAAAACTAAGGAAGATGCCTAATTTTAAGTTGGTGCTTGGCTCCCTCTAGTTCCAGCTATTCAAAATTGTGGTTTTGCATCCTAGACATTTCCTTGCAACCCAGAAAAACTGCACTCTTTTGGAAATGTAATTTAACATGCCTTTTTCTTTTTCAGAATATTGAAATATAACAAGGCATGGTGGGGTTTTTGTTGGGGGGGGTCGCCTAATTTTAGGTTGGATCACTTCAGTAGGGGAGAATCTTGAGCACTGAAGAACACTTATTAAGATCTGAAGGGATATTCTGAATTTTCATATTAAGAAAAGTTAGCTCATTCTTAGAAGCTCAATTAAATAAGTATTAAACACACTCCTTCACAACATATGTAATTCTCTGATAATCAGCTTGAGAAGTCTAAGTTATCATCAGTTGAATAAATAAGTTCAGCAGTTCAAATGTACAGTACTGCACTTACTTTTACAAATATGTGTGTTGGTATAAACCTTCTAAGTAGTTGGTTAGTGAAGTGTGGAAACCGGAGCAGGTTGACGTTAAGTGATGGCAGCTGTTGATATCCAGCCATGAGAGGATAGAAGTTATATAACATTTCTTGTTCTGTACCAGGAAGGATTCGCAACCTGATCTAGAAGGATAGTAAGAAATATCTCATCAGAATACTTTGTTATTTTAGATCTCTTAGATAAGATCTTTTAAAAATTCTATTGCATTTGAAAAGTAGTTCTATTAAATACATGTTTGAAAAAGGTAATCATGTTTATTGCCACTGAAACCTGGAAGCTTTCTACTTCAATACCAGCCCTACTATTTCAACCTTAAACCTGTGCATTCAGCAGTGTGCATGTCAAATAAATGAATAAAGAGTAATTAAGCAGTCGAGTAAGAATTTGGAAAAGTATTCATTTGTTATATGAATGCCAGTCATGTATGTCAAATACAAACAGCTTTTTAAACCCTTTGGGCTTTGGGCTTGCAATACAAAAATTTTATTAGGATTTCCATATGGGGATCTACAGTTCAAGTTACTCTTTTCCCAAGGAACAGTTGGAAATTTAATTCCCTAAAATATCTGGATGCAGAATTTTGCACATGCTCTGAAGACAAAGGAGAAGCCAAAGCTGACAAAGTTTCAAGGTTGTAAGGTAAGCCAACAGGCAAGAAGGTCATTCACTGAACAGCAGGGAGAGGAAACAAGCAGCTTACACTTTTGACATTAAATAACTTTGTTTCCTTAAAGAAAATAAACACAATAAAGACCAGCAACTGTGAAGGTAGAAAACTAGAAGGACTTTGTGTCCATCGAAAGTATACTATACATAGAAATATGTGTATTATTAAAAAAGTCCTTGAGACATGGTTTCAGCTATCAGAGGCCAGGGCCCAAGATGAACAAATTACATTTTGCTTTAAAACCCTCATAGAAATTTGAAAATATGTTTAAATGCTTTTAATTTAAACTCAGTGTTTGCTTAACCCTGAGAAAATACAGTATGGCAGGAAAACGAACTCTTCTAAAATGTTTCCATATTCAACTCTGTATTGACTAATTTAATTCATTACGAGTTGAAGGTTGTTTCTTTTCTTACAAGCCCACATTTTAAAAGGAGAGTGGATAAAGACTGTGTTTGACCCAAGAATCATCCATGTGTTGATTTTTTAAGGATTAATAGTAGTAACTGTGGACACAGAGCAGGCACAATCTGGAGATTTCAGTGCTAACAAGATTTGACAGAGGCTCAAATGTCTAAGCTTGTCATCAAAACCCATACCTGCTTAAGGCCAGAAAACATGAAGGCATCGCTGGGTTCCACTGACACTTCTACATCTTGAACTAAATTAGTCTTATTCTGAAGGTGATACTTTACAGGTAAGGATTCTCGAACACGACCAAAGGAGGGCAGATCTTTGGAAACAAAAGCCCATCAGAAGTTTACACAAATGCAAAAAGCATTTCTTGTTTTTGTTTCAAGTTTGCTAGAATGAATCAACATGATTGTATACCTAACAGACGAAGAGGATTATAACTGTTTTCAACGTAATTGTGCATGCAGTTAATCATGCAAACATGGTGATTTAAAGCAGGACTGAAAAAATATATAATTAGTTGACTTTTTGTAAGCTGATTTTTTCCTGAAATGCTGCAGGGCAAATTCCATCTGTCATCCATGTGTCAATCACAAGTACTGAGTGAAAGGAAAAAGTGGTGAATCACAGCACAGATTTTTTTAAAAAATGGAACCAGCATAGCCTATTCAAGATTTTGTTTTTATAAACCAAGATGACATTTAAGGTTGCATATCATTCACAAATCAAGGGAGATGACGTGCACCGGAGACCAACCCACAAACCAATTAAAACCTGAAAACATTAATGGATTTCTGTGTCTTCATTTTAATAAGGAAATAAAAGAGGGTTACAAAGTTGCTACATGGCTGGAGCTTTCTTGTAGGTTGCCATTTGAGATTAAGGGGTCATCTGAAGTGTGATGAGTGTTGAGACCAGGAGCAGAGATCCTGGGTTCAATTCCTTGTTAAACTATGAAACTTGCTGGATGATCTGGGCCATTCATTGGGCAGAATTTGTTTCTGCTGCTCATACCACAGTCCATGTTTGAACAACTAGCCTTTTTCAAAGCATGGGGTTCCTTATGCCATTACTTTCAATAAGATGTCCAACTTGTATAAATGAAAGCTCAAGTTTGCGGAGACTGTCATGCCCACAGGGCACTGCATTCAACAATTACAAACATAATTATTTCAACTATTTCTTATCCTAACATATGTAAGCAAGATTTTGAAGAGTAGAATCTTACATGCAAATATCTAAACAAGGGCAATAACTCCATTCTTCTGTGGTTTTTCCGGATGGATAAAATGCTTAAGGTCTCCACAGTTCAACGATTGCTGGGGATTATTAGAGTTCAAGTCCAAAACACCTAGAAGGCACCAGTTGAGGGAAGGGTGGCATAAACAGCAGCAGCACTACTACCTGATTTCTTTGCCTTTCTTTTGTTGTTTTCGAGTGACTTGTGTGAGCACCAATCCTTAATAAGTAATGAAGAAATAACTCTGAAGGTGTGATGGCATTGCACAAATAATCTGAAAGTTGTGCTCTTTGTGTTGTTTTCCCCTTTCCGCTACACTGCTCTTTAAATGATGCTAAACAGAACCAGGATTGGCACTTTGATCTGCCTATGGATTTGTCCTAACTCCAGCTGCAATTCTGTCCTTGTCCATAATTGTCCTGTCCAGACCTAATTTCCTACCTCTTTTCCATTCTTAGTGGTGTCAATATTGCAAACACAAAGGCTCCAGCACCCATGTGATACACCAATCATGCTGAACGGTTTATTGTTTGTTTGTTTTTAAAAATAACAGTTTGGACAGCCAGCAGGATTGCCCAATGGGACAGCATCCCGCACCATGTCAAACACATCGCCAAGATGTCAGAAGAGGAAATGCCTCCCCACCTCAACAGAATATAATGGCACAGCTGTTCACATGAGCAAAAACAGGTTTTAAAAAAGTATGATACAGAGTGATTTAAAATAAACAACCTGCCAACAGAGTTCAAAAGGAAAGAATTCCTTGAAGAAAAGTGCAACTTTCCTCCATGCTTATAATAGTGCCATGTAGCCAGGGAACTTATTTATAAATAAATAAATAAATAAATAAATAAATAAATAAATAAATAAATAAATAAATAAATTTGACCTTTTCAATCAATTTGCATTGTGCTAAACGGGAGGAGTATATTGCAATGTAGTCCACACCCTGAGAGAAGAATCTGTCCTCAAACCGCATTAACCAAGGAACATCTTCATGACATACTCCCAGGAACAAACTCATAACAGCAAAAATATGTGAGGAGTTTTATAAACTAAGCACATGATGGAGAGGATGCTTTTCTGCATGCATTAATATTACCTGCATTAACATGGAGTGGGATACTTTCTGCAATGACATGGGGGAGCGTGATCACAGTATTAACAACAGGTGTGTTCTTCAGAGCCGAGCTCCTTTCAAAATAATAATAATAATAATAATAATAATGAGATAGTTATTTCAGGAGTGTCTTTAGAGAAACAACTACTTAATTTTCACAGTTTAATTAAATAAAAATAATACATTCATTAGCTGCAGGATTGTTTTGGTTTTGCTGTAACAATCATGGCTATCCTTTGGCAAAGGGATAGAAAGGATTACATATATTACAGGTGAGGAGTAGCTCTCAAATCTACAAGCGTGTTAGTAAGTAATAGAGTATTATTATTACAAAACTTTCACATTGCATATTTCAGGTATAATATAGTTTATAAAACATAAACAAGAAAATAAATTCTCTATTTTCGACAGCTCTTTCTAATCGATACCCATTTTTCAAAAGTATTAATCCCCGACTCACATTTAGAGCATAAAAACATACGAAGGGTGTGGATTTAGGAGGACCTTCAATTCCACAGAACAATCGTGGTCACTGAATTTGGATTTCTCCTTAAAATACTATCCAGGTGCACTTCAAATGGCATTCGCAAGCGGAATTCAGCCACTACTGGTCCTTCCCACATGATGTAAGTAAAAGCTGTTAAAGCAAAGGTTTTACTCTCTATGGCTTAGATTTTTGTCTTCTCATTCTTGTAGAGCAGCCTGAATTGTAAGGAGAGCCAGATTTGCCTGGACATGTAAGTATTCTTGGTCATGTGCCTCTTGAGGCATGGATTTGGCATAAAAGCATTTAAGATTTATGTGGAGACTTGGACTTGCACATGGTTTTCTTTCTAGCATGATTGTGCAGGCTAGGAAAAGACAGAGGAGAGAGCCTGATACTTACCTTTTCCAGGAGATTACATAACATCCAGTAGCCACTCCACTTTGACTAGTAGCAAGTGGGGGGCAACGAAGGCAAAAACATTCACTTGCACTCTCTCCTGTCTGTAAAACAACTATAAGGAAAAAATAAATAAATCAAATTTAAGAAAATATTGAAAAAAGAGAATCCTCTTCATTTGTTCTATACATGCACATAATATTATGCACACGCCTACAAAAGCAAGTATGGTACATTTATTCAGATTCATAGCACAGTCTTGCCTCACTCTTTTGCCATCCCTGGGGAGAAAAGGGACTACAGTAGTACCCCTGTATCTGCAGATGATTGGTTCTGGGCCTTGCTACGGATACCGAAATCCATGTATAAGAGAAAACACCCTGTAAGCACCCCCAAAAATCAATAGCGGCTGTTAATTGTGACAGTAACTTGTTTTGTGGCAACTGTTTGCAACAGCAAATTATTTAATTATTATTTGGCGGCCAACCACAGATAACTGAATCAGCGGATGCTGAATCAGCAGATACGGGGTACTACTGTACATATACCAAGGAATCAAGTGAATAGAAACAATTTCATCACATATATACATACAAATATAGTATTCAAACAAGATTTTCTGAGCCTAAGCCATCTTTGATAGAGGAGGAAACATTTAACTCTTGAAGTCTATATGTACATTCATTGGAATAGTCAGTGGTGCGTATCAAGTACTGGTGGACTTTTACAGAGACTACCATGCAAGGAAACTTGGTTAATCTACTCTCTGTTGGCTGGATCATGTTCAATACTGACAGGTTAGAAACCTCTATTGGTGCTCTAAAGCACGGCCAACTTCCTTAGCATTGGGCAACTTGGAGCTGCCATTTGATATGAGGTCCACATGCACAAAAATATATTGTACATTACCATGTGCAAGGATCAAGGAAGTCTTAGTGTCCATGCTAAATGTGACTGAAGACCATAGCATCTTAGCTCTTATTTTTAAAAGGTAAGGCAAAATAAATATCTGAGATCCCTTTAAATTATCAAATTCATTAATACTCTGATTCTTTTAAGAATGTTTGGTTTTCTCCCTAAATGCTACTCCAGAAGTGCATTCTTTAAGTGTATGTGTTTTGTATCTCACCATTCTCCACGTAAGATTCGAGCTGGTCCACTGGTGTCATAGAAGGAGAAAGCTGCAACTGGCTAGTTACAATGGTAAGAGCCCAAGGTGAAGCACTTAAAATGTCTGTCATCAGTAAAAATGGTATATCGACAAAGACTTTATCTAAATGTTCAAACTGCGAGGAAAAGAAACAAAGGATTGGTCATTTTATTACTTCTAATGTTGATCAAGTCTACGCTTTCTCTGAAGCTGCCATGACATACCTTAGTTGAGACAAACTTCACAGCTACGTCAAAAGGAAACACCGTTTCTATGGTAACCGTTTCGTCCTGCCCATGAGAGAAAGAGTGAGTTACCTTCCAATTCTGCTTTTGACGGATCACATAATAGACAACTTGTGTATAAGATCCCAGTGTCATCCTTCTTCCCCATCCAATATTGACCATTTCCAATACTGTATATCTTGATCATATCCAAACAAGTATTTGTGGCTGCCCAAATCAGTGGCTCTTGGGGGCCAGGATCCAACAGAATAGGTCCGCTTAAAGAAGTGTTTTTGTTTGATGGAAATGAGAATAAATCGTTCCCTACCCACCCCCACCCCTGCAGCCGTCCAGGTCCCCAAAACCTTGTTCTGGAGGGCTCATTATTTTTTCACAGCTGGTATGCTGGCGTTACAGAGGGCTCCAAGAGTCATAGTGGGGAGGGGAGGGGAAGAAAGGAAGGACAAGGAAAGACATTTTCATCATATTAGAGATCAGGTGGTACAGCAATGGAATATGAGGATTTTAGCTACACATTAATCTTACAACAAAACAAAAACTACATTTGCCCACTTCAGGTTTCAAGTATCCTTTCATACTATTGAATGTGTATCATGATATGTGGTACAGTGGCCTTTCATATACAGTACTAGGAAACAAAAGTGCAAATTTAAGGACCCCTCTGAAAGGATTAACGAGGAACAACCATCTCCACATAACATTGTTCTCTTCCCTAGAAGGAGGCAAGATGGAGGCCTGGGCATAAATACAGAGGCCTGGATTCCTTCCTTCACACATTATTGGATTGATATGGAAGCCACTTCATAAGGGATCTTTCTTAACCAAATTTTAATAGAATTTAGAAACTGTTTGCACTCCTAAAAGCATTCACTTCAATTAGTAAATGTTTTCTTGAAAGCCATTAGAAAATATCTGACTGAAAGCCAATGGCTCCTATTAATCCAACATACCCTGTGACACCTGCAGAGAATCTCTTTTCCCTCAATGGTCGCACTCACGAGGTAAGAAACATACACAAGAAACATCCTAGTACCAACTGTTCCACATTGAATATATATCGTTTTTTCCAGCTTTAAAAACAAAAGAAACACAAAACTAAGTATGGTTAGACCAAAAACAAGAGTCAATTTAGAAATCCTATTTTGAAGCACGCCATGCTCAAAAAATGTGTCGATCTTTCTGAATTCAATGTAAAATTTAAGCTCTAAGCAACTATTAATATTTTCACAATTTTTCTTGTATTACAACATAAAAAGACATGGCTGTCATTTTCTCTATGTGTAAACAAAACACTGAAACACAACTATGACAACAGAAGTTGTTTTCCAATTATAGCCTCACATGGATAGCGGGCAGAAGAGAATTTCCAAGTATTTCCAAAGTAAAACTTCCTTGATCCCTCCGTAACAGCTATGCTGAATTGTACTCATGGGGTTTAAACAAAAACACAGCCAAACATGTATTCTAGCGACGGTCCAGAGGAGACATGGGCTCAAACTGCTGTTCTGATGGTTCGTGCCAGTTCGTTTTTGGCCAAAAAGGTATTCACCACTTTTCAGCCCCACCTCTTCTGGCAGAGGACTACTCAGAGGCACCCCAGCTTCCCTGCCTCACCTCCTCCAGGCAGTGCTTCCGAGTGGATGCCTGCCAGAAGAGGTGTAGTTGAGAAGGGCCAAACACCTGTGGGGTTGGAAATGAACCAGCACCAACCAGCGAACCAACAGTTCGTGCCTATCCTAATTCAGAGAAAGCGGTTCTATTGAAATTAAAGAGCCTTTAAAAGTGCCATCAATCTTTAAGGTAGCGATCTGTAACCAGAGTGCATGAAAATCGAATGAATCAGCTTCACTGAAATGAAATTATTTTTAGAGGATGTAGTTAATCAATGCAATAGTAAATTTTCATCTCATTACACAACTGCAGTTAGAATCAGTTAAAATTAAGACTCATTGTTGCAAACTTGATATGCCTACACTTACAATCATATGAAAGATAATTGCTTGATGCCACAATTGTAGACATAATAACAACCACGTGCTTTCAAATCAATTCTACCTTATGGCAACCCTTTTCAGGGCTTTCTAGGTAGAGAGTAGTTTACCATTCCCCCTTCTTGGGGTGTCCTGGGGCTGCGAAACTTGCCCGAGGTCACAAAAGCTAGCTCTTCTTGGTTACAAGAAACAAATCTTATGATATCCTATTTAGTTGTAACTTAAATGTTTTTAGTGAATAGATGTGCACTAGTGTTCTGGAAATGCATAAATTAGTATCACTCAAAATGTGATTTCAATTAATGATTTAAACCTATACATGTTTTCTTTCTGGTTTAAATCTTGCTGATTTCAAAAAGAAAAAAATGTGATTACTTATTTAAATTTACTGGTTTCATCACAATTTAAACAGACTTATTAAAATCAGTCCACCCTGTATTGAGAAAAGCACAACTCCATCTCTGTTTTCATTATTATGCAGTTAAAATACAGGGCATGCTTACCTTTTCACCGGGCTCTAAATCTCCCAGAGGGATATCAGGAAGTAGGGCAGGATAAGAATCATCACATATTTCTGTGCCATTTAAAGTCACATGAGTTCTCTGAGTAAGGTTTGCATCCTGGCCTAGGAACAAAGGGAAAAAATGATGTTTAAAAATTAATTGTATGTCATATTACTACCATAGTAACAAACAGAAGACAGTCTAGGTTATTTCTTTTAACAAAATTCAGGAAAGATAAAATGCATGCCTTAAATGAGCTCACAATGAAATGACACTTTCGCAAATTGTCTTGAAAATATAGAATATCTTTTTAATGGACAGATAACAATTTTAAAATGCTTGAAAAAGACATGACAAGATTACAGAAATCTGTCATCATAATTTCAGCAAGTTTTGCAATTTTAAAATCACCATGGGCAGCTTTAGTTTCAAGATGAGATTATTACATTGTAATGTTTCAAGGTTTTACAAGTTTGTTCTCCTGTTCTTTACCACTGCTGTTCCTCTAACTCTGTTGTACTGCAGAAGTTGTCTGGAGAATGTTCTGTTACAGGCTGGCATGTAAACGCCACAATAAATGACATCATTGCAATAAATTGTTCTTTCAGTTTTAAACACCAATTCTAATTTTTTATTTCAACTATTTCCATAGTACATAAAAATAAGTAAGCCAAAATAATGCATCTTGAAAACTGATCACTGTCGCCAAAATAACATGCAAATGAAATTAGAATTTCATGTACAATTAAGGATTAATTGCTATGTCCTAGGAAAAACAGGTCAACTCTTATACATGCATGTCCTATCTTTAAAATATATGCTTCAACTCAGCATTACTGGATAATGATGCAGCACCAGTAATCAATGGGGAGGGCTGCAAGTCCATCTAATTACTGAAAAGAGGCATCTCACTTGTTTAACCATTAACCCTATCTGGTTATTTGCTTTTCAGATTGTGTAATTACTTCAGACAAGGGACAATGAGGCATCACACTGTAAATATTTGAAACTACTATCAGATAATGTGACAAATACCTGGTTTCAATCCTGCAGTGAGTTTTACATCTTTGGCAACTGTCTTCTCATGTGACTGAAGTGTCACAATCAAACAGTACATTTCATTTGTCAGAGCAGGAGGTTCGTGACAAAGCTGGACAGAAATGTTTGGCACCCTAGAAATAATCCTTAAAAAAAACAAGGAAAGGGTCAACAAGCTGCTGCATCTTAAAATTCCTATAGCCTTGTTCCTCAGCAGCAACGACAACAATACTAAGGAAAAGGCAAAGAGAGAAAAGCAATCTAGTTGTTCCACATAACCCCTCAGAATTCCAGGTCCATTCTCCTCCTAACAAGTTCCCCATCACCAAACCTTCCCACTTATGTTTAATCTGATAATTTGCACAAGTGCTATGTAGATATTTGGGTGTTTAGGATCGTGCCTTATGAGAAGCTCTGAGTTTGCTGATCCCAATCCCAAACCAAAAAATAGACAGCAAATATAAAGGATTATTGGCATTATTATTTTTATGCCGCCTTTCTCGGGGAGAAAGGTGGCATAAAAATAAAGTTTATTATTATTATTATTATTATTATTATTATTATTATTATTATTATTATTATTATTATTATTATTATTATTATTAAAATAATAGTTTTAGAATGGCTTTTCCTGTACTTCAGAAGCAGGAAAACTGATATAATCATATAGCAGATGTCAAACTATATACAGTGATGGGAGGGCTCACTTTCAGTGCTTCAGCAGCAGAATGAGGAAGATTCCTGGTGTAAGTGCTGGTAAGCATGACTGACAACTTCTGTTGTTAAATGGGCAACAAAATGCAAGCTGTGATCATTTTTTATTTCTCCATTGCAACCAGGATTTCTCCTGGGTTTCATAATTTAGTACGCTGGCCCAATTTTTCAATCAACAACTAAAGAAAAAGAACCCTCACAGTGTTTTTGTGTGAAAACTACTGCAAAATATAGTTTACCTGAAAAATGCAGTCCTGAGGAGAAACTAGTTTTTTTCTCACTGACAGGATGACAATATCATGGTTTCTTTACTTAGTTGCTGCTAGAAATGCATACAGCAATTGTACTAGATACCTTTATTCCCTTTTTCTGCTCTATTTATTCAGTGTTGTTGCAATAGAAACAGTAAATTATTCTGATAAATCTAGTGTTAGTCTCCCAAATCTAGCCATGCTCTGAAGCAGAGCAAACTGAAGGCACATGGATGATAAGAAAATGGGGGTCCTTCCTTCAACTTGTGTAACTGAGTTGGACTCTTACTGCATCTCCCTCTTGGCTTAAGTAACCCATCTGCTGTCATCTCTCTAGACTGCAAAAAAAATCACTTTGGCACACCAGGCCTTTCTGATATGGGACATCTACAACCCTACTTAGATGGAAGGGGCAGGTAGAAACTCCTTCCCCACTCTCATCTTGAGGGACCATGGGGATGTATGTGAAATGACGGGGAGCAGAAGGCAGGGAAGAGAGGAAATTGCTGGATATGTGAAAGGCAATACTATGGAAAATGTGTACTCTGACATTTCTATTGTCTCCCATGTTACAGGGATAAGACCTCTAAGGTAGACAACAAAGGAGTTGGGCGAAGAGCAGGAGATCCATCCTGCACTGTGAAAAGAGGGAGATAGCGGGAAGATTCACCACAAATTAGTAACCATGGACCGGAAGAAAATCTCCTCTCAGGGCACTTCAAGTGGGAAAGATTATTGGGAAGCCACTCAAACTGTCAGATAGTGACACCCACCTACTCCATAAAAGATGCTGAGAGTTGGCTGAAGTTACTGGTGAAACTTCAGTGGCACAATGAAAGCACAGTTCCATAAATAGTACCTAAGTGCATGAAAGGATGTGGAGGCCATGTAAGTGACAGTAAAGCTGTCAATAAAGGGAAAAGAGAATAAAATCCCAGCAGAATAAGTGCATGCATTTCCAGTGCTTGTGAGGTTATGAGCCTGACAGCCAACAGAATTTGACTTCAGTCCCCTCTGTTGCTGTTGCTAGGCCAATTTGTGAATTCTTTCTTGCTCCTTTATTTACTGAATATGTAACTGAATGTAATCATGGAGCTCATATCCATGTTTGAAAGTTAGGAGAATTCTTTAGACGCCTGTGATATTTCAAGGACTCCCTTTTTATAAATGGCAACATGCCACATGCTGAAGAATACATTCAGCACACCTGTCTCAGAGCAGGGGCGTCTCCTTAGAGTGTCAGAATGTGATCTATCTAATGGCTCTCCTGAATTCCAGAATTAGGTTCTATCCCACCCATCCCCAAAACTCGGGGACACAGACCATCAGAAATAGCAAAAGCAAGGAGACAAAAAGGAAAATGTTGTTTGCATGTATCACATATTAATTCACATTTTGCAAAACTTCTCCCACTGCATGCACGCTTTCCCACTTACATGGTGCTTCCCTGAACAATAAGGCTGTCCCAGTGAACCTCATTATCTGGAAGTCTAGGCTGTCTTTTGAAGGAACGAGCTGCCAATAATGCTTCTTGAGAGGAAGCAGCATCTCCCCCTCCTCCGTGCCAGTTCAAAATCACACACCTCCCTGTCTCACCACCAAGAAACAAATCCACCGATGTAATCTGCAAGACAGAAAGGCACCATTGGGACTTCTGCCTCCCCAGTCTTATGTTAATGCATGCAGATATGCCTATAATCTACTTCAGATTTTGCCATGATTTAGAACTGAGTCAGAAGCACTATCTTGGCTTGTGTTCTGCTGAAATCTGAGGAAAGACACCAGCGTTCTCAACTGTCTACACAAGTGCCATTTGACACTTTGGAAACAAAAATTCGACCATTTCAGATTTTTCCTATGGATCATTTTCTAAAGCATGTCCACATTATAGTACGCTCTTTCATATAGATGGGGATTAATAAAGATTTGTGGCAATCCAGATCATGTGCCTAAGACTGTCACTTCCTGTCACATTCTCTCTTAACTCTACTATCTCCTTTGCATCTCACAATTTAGGCAACACCATAGCTAGCACTCAACTGATACAATGTTAACACTACCTTGTTGCCAACACAACACACATTGGATCAATCTGTCTGTCTTTAACACACTCCAGAGCCATGCACTAGATCAATAGGATGTTAAAGGCACAGTTCCAAATGCTAGTTGAGGGTTTACCTCAATCTTCTTTCCCACGTCCTCTGTTTTTGCCACAAATGTGAACGTGAACTTCTTTGTCTTCCCAGGGACAAGGCACAATGTCTCCTGCATGGATGGTTCCAAGCTTTCGCTTTTTTGATAAGCTTCTTCCATCACACAATACTCATTGTACTCCTGCAAAAAGGGGGAAAGCCAGGCAGAGAAAATATTTTTTCTACCAAATGTAGGTTAATATAAGAGCGTCTTTCACTGGTAATATTGTGAAGTCCCACGATATGTTTAGAGGTCCAGCTAATTAAACCGAGAAGCTCATAATATACACCTGGTATCAGAGCAGAACATCTTACAAGTGTTTCAGAAGTGACATCCTTTTTTTTAAAGCAACTATAGTGCTTTCACAGTGCATTTTGAAGCTATTTAATAACAGCAATGATTGCTGAGAAGAAACCATTTGATGTCTGGTGATGATAGTGGTGAGGTCTTTAGGATGTAATCTTACTTTCTCCCTAGCCATTCATCTCCTCTGATGTATTTTAAGGTAAAGTTGCACAGACTTGCATTGCAAATATTTTCAGTACAAAACTTAAAGCTTAAAGTAGATTAATTAGTTATACTGCCTTCTTCAAGTCGATACCCTTTCAGATGTTCTGAGAGTATGAGAGATGTGCTCAAATACTTCTTGAGGGGAAGGATAGACTGGACAGACATATTAAATGTCAGGTGTTAAGGGGTGAATCAGACAGACCTGCTATTTTGTACCGTCAAGTTAACTGACAGATCGTTTCTTAAAATGTCAGTTTTAATAAAACAGATGGGCACCATCTTATAAGGAGCATGTGGACCTCCTTCAACATAGCACATCACCCAAAACAGATCTGTAAGGGACCACAAAAGGAACCAAAGTGCATTGTTTTAAATATCTTATTAAAACCATTATAAAATTGAGGAACCAATGGCCAAAATCCTCTTGCTTAGAGGATTGTAAATAACTCTACAGTAAACCCACTGAATCAATGGGGATATGGTGAGTCAACTCTTCCGTACGTTGGACTGATACAAATGAGCCTACTCTAACTGTAACTTAATTTAATACAGCAATTCTGAGTTACAGCAGGTCCATTTGAATCAACTGACCTTACAGAGGACTTGACTCACTAAGCTCCTGGTTGATCCAATCATACTAAGCTAGTGGAAATTACTATACTAAGGATTGTGGTCCCAATCTATAAAAAGTAGACAGATCCCAAAAACTAAAAAACTAATAAAAGGTGGCATTGATCATGGTCTTCCTCTGATGAGCAAAGAGCACTTGCTCCTCTCTTTATGTCAATGAGCAAACAAATCAGAAAGTTAAAAGGAATTTTAATTTCCTGTTTTCTTCAAACCAAAAATTTTGGGTTAATGGCTTCAGGGCAAGTCATGAGATAAATCCACAATTAGAAACTGGCTTCATATCATAGCTTGTCCCAAAGCCACATAGTTTCCTGGCTCAGATGAAGTTATCTAAACCAGTTCTGATTTGTCTCTTATTTGTACAAACAGAGGACCACACATGTGCTTAAGGCTCATTCGTAGCTCTGGTTAATTAAGCCAAAATATAATTGTGTGAACCAGACATTTAACAGTATCAAACTGGTCAGCAAAATTGGCAACCATATGCATTCTGTCAAGAATGGTTATTTTTCCTCAAAACAATTCACTTTTAAAAATTACCTGGTTATTGAAGCTGACACACAGCTTAGAAAAGCGGATAGGATGTGGGCAATCAGCTTTCAAATATATCTCAAATTGGACTGGTGAATCAACGTGGAAACTTGGAGCAAGAAATTTGGCTTTGCACTGCGCTAGAAATTGAAGCAAGAAAAAACCCCACACAAAACAGAATATATTAGATAACTTGAGTCTGGCACCTCACTAACTCTGTTGTATGCATGTAGAAATCCTTTGAAGGCAATAATAATAATAATAATAATAATAATAATAATAATAATAATAATAATAATAATAATAATAATAATAATAATAATAATAATAATAATAATAATAATAATAGAACCGGTATTCTATAGCTACAATCCAAGAAGCTTATCCAGATATGTAGAAGATAGAGCTTCTGATTTTTTAAAAGAAATACAGCAGCTCCTGCTGTTCTTTGGATTTTTAAAGATACACTATATTTCTGTTCATAATAAATACTGGCAGTCCATACATCTGTTTCTCTTCCTTCAATAACAGATATTTTGGACTGTTGACTATTATATAGATTTTAATGTTCTGTTGCTCTTTCCATTTCCCCCCCCCCTTCAGAGTTTTTCCTTCTTAAACTGATATAATCACTGAAACTCTATAGTGAAGTAAAATTCTCGACCATCTTCAAGATGATGCACAGAATACATTTCTCAAGAATAATAATACAAAACAAACAAAGTATCATGGAGTGCAGTTGTTTTGTTTATACATTAAGTATGTATAAATAACTGCATTTAAATAAATGTATTTAACTCAATTGCTCTTGACAGATTACTGCAGAAGCAAACCAAAATATTGTCTTTCATCTTGCATGTCTGAAATATAGTTTAAAATAATGATATATACAGATGAATGCTTATAGTGTTAATGAAGTATGCTCACACTGAATTTTCGGAGCTATAGTATTTATGCTATGCTTGATGTTTTATTTATCTTGGTGTTTTTATGTAACACATCCAGAATAGTGTATTGCACTAATGGGATGGAACATAAGTTTTTCTTTCTTTATTCGAGTCAGAACCATCAACATATTATACTGGCACAAACAATATAATAGAATTATTACTTATTATAAAAAGGTATATAAAATGAGGGACATGTAAGGTGCCTTCCAGAAGACTGTATTCTTCTTAGCAACCAGGCATCCCCTTGGCAATTATGTTCATCAGCAACTAATCCTGCCAAATGAGAAACACCTTTTGTATCAGAAATGACCACGACTACTAGATATATAAGTATCAGAAATAAAATTTAAAAATTGTACTTTATTATTTTGCCAAGTTATTCTGCATGCAAATGTGGCTTTCTGATAAGAAATCTTTATTAATCCCACATCAGGGAAATTTACTTGTTACACAGCTCTCAATATAAAGAACAAGCAAGAAGGGTAGGTGCACAAAAAGTGTAAAGTGAGAAGGAAAAAATGCACAATAGAGATGAGATAAAATAAAATAAAAAACACCCAATATACAAATATACACTATAAAGTTTGGACATAAAAATATTAAATGTGAAAAAAAAGAAGAAGAAAGAAACTACAATATACTTTCTGCTTCAAATAAGGTTTGATACATACCAAATGGAATAAAATCTTGCACTTCTATCGTGAATATATTACTGCCTGCAAGAGAAACTCTGTCAGCCCACAATTTCTGTGCAGCTTTCACAGAAGCAGAATCACAGTCAGGTTCTGGATCTGGATTTTCATTCTAAATTGAAAGCGAGAATAATTAGTTGGTCAGTTCCAGGTGTCAAGCTTATATACTTTAGGGATTAATTTAGGAAAAGGTAGATACATTTACTGACCATAAGGACCTTGATTAGATTCTTTTCTATTCGAGATTTCTGATCTTCTTTCAAAGTAGATGCTAATTTTGAAAAGGAAATCAAATTAGAAAAATGTAATGCCACCCATCTTCAACTTGTAACAGAGTTGCTTTCCTTTATATGCCTGAAATGTCTGGAAATGATTTAACCTTCCCCAGCCATCTCCTCCCTTTGAAATACAGAGCTAGTTTGTATGGGAGATACAACAGATAAGGGAGAAAATGGGTGCTTTGAGAATCCCATTACAGGCCAAGGCTCTCATACCTCCACATTACACACTTCTAAGCAAGCAGCTTCACTGTTAGATGAAGACACTACAACTTTTGTAGGCCAGGGTAGGAAAAGTTGGTCCGCAAACCACATGTATCCCTGCAGAACCCCCAACATTACTAAAATTTAAAAATCAATGAGGAAAGTCCTTTAAGCTTTTTAGAGAATGTGAGGAAAATTTCAGGAACTTCAATTTAACCACTGAGCCTCGTGGCGGTTCAATCCCAGATAGCAGGCTCATGGTTGACTCAGCCTTCCATCCCTCCGAGGTAAGTAAAATGAGTACCCAGCTTGCCGCGGAGGTGGGGGTGGGGTGGAGCCTGCATACTGTAATTAAAAACTGTAAACTGCCCAGAGACTACTTGAAGTGGTATGGGGCAGTAACACTTTGCTTTTGCTTTGCTTTGGAAAAAAGCTTCTGTCAACATAAAAGAAATATGCATGGTCAAAAGTAATTGTTCCCAAGGCCTCAAAAGGCATAAAAATGTTCTGGATATTTGCAAAGCTGTTGGGGCACAGCCCTTTGAGGCCTACAGAGGTGAATATGTGATCCATGGGCTTCCAGAAGATGCTATGTCTATAATAGGTATTGGTCCTTTAGCATTAGTTTTGGGCACAGCTGCACACAACATCAAGTGACCGCACAGCTAAAAACCATTCATGCCAAAGTAGTTCTTAATACAACCCTGAATCAAAATTCTCTTCCTTACCCCTTCCCAGCAATTCTAATGAGTATGTGATGTAATCTTTTATCTGTGCCATGAGATAGGAACATTTAAGAGCTGTAGCCAGTATGGATGTAAGGAGGGTCCACCATCCTTCACTGCGGTATTCACACAAAACATAATCAAGCAGCCTGTAAGAAGATTTGAAGGGAAAAACAGTTTTGAAGTAGACTAATGCCCACGACAAGCTTTTACAGATCTTGGCAGTGAAAAGCATTAAGTGTGGATCTGTTCACCATCATAGCTGGACAGATCAAAATGTTTTGGGCTACCCTGAGGTATCAGAATTCTTTGACACTAATCCAGGGTATTGTACATATAGCAACATGCAAAGCACACAATATTTGTTTGTTTGATTTATATACCACACCGTCTGACCAAGATCACTCTGGGCGGTTTATATCCAGTTTACTTGTTCACTCACTGAACAGTTCCAGATGGCTTATTTGGAAAACGACAAGTAACTGTTTGAGTAATAGGAAACTGGGGCTAGATTCAATTCCTAGATCTCCTGGACATTGGCACCATGTTGTTTGAGTTATGCTGCTGATGACACAATTATCCACAAAAATAACATCTTACAGTTAACATTGTCTCTTGCCACATGGTACCTCAAAGTTTTGCATATATAAAAATTAACTCTCTCTGTCTCTCTCTCTGTAAAGTTACCCATATTTTCCCTCTATAAGATGCCTCCATTTACAGTGGACCCTTGTATAACAAATGGCTTGTATAACATAAAATTTGTACAACATAAAACATTCCAGAGATAGGGGGAATTTGCTTAACATAATCGCCTACGGGGAGAATCCGTACAACATAAAAATGGGATCACTCCATTTTCAATGCATTCCTATGTAAATTTGTATAAAGGAAAATTTGCTTAACATAATTTCATTTGGAACGAATTAATTCCTTTATACAAGGTACCACTGTATAAGACAACCCCACTTTTCCAACCCAAAATTGCAGTTTTGTAACCATACAGTGCTCTCCTTGGCTTACTTCCACAAGACGACCCTCCATTTTCAGTCTATCAAATATAGTCTTATACATGAAAAAATACTCTGATATGAATATGGTTATTGTGAGGGACGAGGCTCCAACAAAGAACAGCACGGAGGTGCGCCGTCCGTCCCTTTGGAAAAGGGCAAAGAGAAAGGGTGGCATGTCGCCATGCGAGAAGGGCCACCAACAGGGGCAGAAGGGGGAGACGTGAGCGGGTGACGGAAACGCGGGTGACGGAAACGCGAGTTAGTCACGAAAACCACCAAAGGATTAATTGTTGAGGGCTTCTGGGTGACAGAAGCATCAGGAGGGGGTGAAGAGAGTAAGGAGAAGTTGGAGAGCGCGGGAAAGATAAGAAGCGGAGAGGAAAGGGGAAGGGGTTGGTTGGAAGAGGATGAGGCAGGGGAATGGAAGGTATTTGTCTTTTGAAACCTCAAGGCTCCCTGGAAAAGGGACCCTTCCATGGATCGTGGCAGGGCCAACTCGATGGAACCGGGGGGGGGCGGAGTGGGCTCGCCACCCATGTTGCAGGACCCTCTGCGTGGAAAGTGGACCCAACCTCCAAATCCCTCATGACTGGGAGAGGTTTCAACAACTCCCATGTCCGCAGGACCAGTGATCGCTGACCTGACATGTTGGACTTACCCCTTTGACATCAAAGTGGTGGACGGTTATGCAGCATTCAATTTTGGATGTGGGCAATAAAGACTCTCATTCAGAAGCACCATCTCCATCTCTTTCTGGGTCTGAGGGAGTGGAACCGCATATGGGGGAACCCGAACCCACTCACAGTTATATGCTTGTGTAATATACATATTTGCAAGCACTTGCATATACTGATGTCCATACACTAACAGACACTTATAAAACAGAACTCTTTTTCATACAGTAGTGAAATAAGCTTCTCAAATTACAAAATAAAACCTCAAAATAGGACACTTGAAAAATGATACTTACTTCAAAGCTTTGGTGTAATCTTTTGCATAGTAATATTCTTCCCCCATCTGTACCACTGAAAAGAACATCAGATTATTTCCAATATTTAAAAACACTATGAATGATGTTTTAAATATTATTGACAGACGTAACTTACTCAAATGACTTTTCATTCTTGGACATTTATACTTCTTAAATTGGGCAACTGCATTGCTCAGCAATGTGATTATTAGCTCCTAGCAAACAATAAGCATTGATAGAGTTATTATATTTATATTTGCAACAGCAAAGGGTATACTGTATTTGCAAAGTGCTGAAATCTAACTTACAGAATGAAGAACCTTCTTCTCTTTCAGCTGCAGTGCCAAAATTCCCACTTTCTCTTTTTCAGGATCATTGAGGTCAAAACCTGCATATGCCAAAGAAAAGTCCATTCTAAAGCTCATAATGAACAATACATACTTGATCAAGATAGCTGTTACAAGTGTAATTCTATTTCAAGCATTCAGATTCTAAGTGCTGCTGTATCTTAGGAGAAGCAAGTTCTAGAATACAGCAGTATTCTTTGCCCTTTTAAGAGAACTGCTTTGAAAATACACTGGTAGTGAAATGTACTGGTATCCGAGATATATTTGATATGCTTCAAGATGTACCTAGTAAGAAAAATATTTTTCTTAACTACAAGAACCAGACTTGACAATGTTTCTTGTTAATAATTTGTAAAACCATTAATACAAAATAGGATTTAAACCTTTAAACCCTCTTTTTAAACTTCTTTAAAACAAGCTGCTTAATTGACAGTAATTCGAATGGAAATCCACATATTGTACGTGCTCTGAGATACAGGTAGTTTTTCCATGTACAGGCCATCCCACTTATTTTAGTCAGAGCAGATTGCTACACACAAAATAATATGCATGCAGACTGATGCCTGTGTTTTTAACTTTTTGTGTGAACCGCCCAGAGTTCCCTTTGGGAAATGGGAGCGGTATACAAATGCAAAATAAATAAATAAATAAATAAATTTGTTTCTTCCATTGAAAGTCATTACATATGACAGAAGTCTGAATTTACAGAATGAATGGCATGTATTTAAATCACTGTTAACTAGAATGTTGTTGCTGTTGATCAAAGGTAAGATACATAAAAACATATTTACTTAATATGCCCTGCCTCCATGGCCTTTGTCCATAGAAGTCAAGAGTTCCAGTTTGGGTTTCCAGTGGATCTGGATTGGGATACACTGTAGTAGGCTGTAAATTTAGCAAATATAACTTTAAATGCATGAGTTTTTAAACCATATAACATGGGGACAGGGAGACAGAAGCCAAGGAAAATCAATTTCACAGAAGATCACGTAAAATTTCACACATAATGTGGACACTGGAGCAGCACAGATGATAGAGATGCAATGATAAATCTCAAACATTAACAGCGGTAAACTGAACACATGCACACAAAAACTTGACACTCCTGGAGGTAAAGGAATGCATGGATATCAGCCAAGGTCTAAAGAACTGGGACCTTGCTAGTGTGGCCATGATATAGAAGTTATGTTTTGCATTACAGAAATCCTGCCCATAACAGCTAAGAGACCTGGACCATCCAAGTTTCTGGACAACAGTGGAAGACTAAAGCAACATTAGTTAAAACTTTCTTTTTTAAAACAATTCCCCCCCAAGGTAACTTTCAGGGAGCATACACTCCTATATGCATCCGGTTACACCAATCGAATGTGGCGTATCATCAAAGTTTATATCCAAACAAAATCACTTAGAATTAACTGAGCAAGGCTTCAGATTTTCATCAGAATTTCACAATGACAGCATTTATGCAATCACAGAAAGTTGTCACTTCACATGAGACTACATGCACCTTCACCGTGGATTCACCAGTTGAAAATCCTATTGTGTATGTTAGATACTGTCACCTTCTCACTTGTGGCAAAAATAACATTCAAACTACACAAGATGCTCAAGGAATACTGACACCCACTACTGAGTTTCCCTGGCCAAGCAGGGATTTACAACCTGGTTTCTTGAGGCCTTGTTCAAACATCTATCTCCCTAGATGGACATTAATAGATTATCACTTTTTAGGAGCTGTTTCTGTTTCAAAACTCATTTAGATATTATCAACAGTACTCTTTTGAGACTTATTTTTAACTACAGGTGGTTTGGTTTTGGCAACCCATAAGCCTGGAGTAGGAACTGGCAAACCACTCCATGGACATGGAGTCACGAAGAGTCGGTCACGACTGTAATGACACAACACTCACACACACACACACACACACACACACACACACACACACACACACACACACACACACACACACACACACAGAGGCTTGAACAAACTCCAACACAGAGACATTAGTGCTTCTTGAATGTTACTAAAACTACAGCACGTAACAGTGACAGCAAGGTCAATCAATGGGTAACAGTGCATTCCTACATCTACAGCATACAGCTGCTAAATCAGTAAGTTGCTTGGTATATAAATCCTTATAAAACAAGGCCATACAGGGGAGCTTAGAGAATCACAAGACCACTTTTGACCCACCTCATGATTACAAAGAATACTGGCTAACTGCTTCCGCTCTTGTGCATAGTATGCTGCTTGCTGGTAATAGAATCCTGGGTTTTGAGTTTGTATAGCTGTCAAACCTAGTTTAATAGCTTCATCAAACAAATCTCCAAAAGCTTGAAATCTGTTTTGGAAAACACAGACATGCACAGTTGAAACAGAAACTGGAAATATACGTGAAGTGGGCAACATACAAGTCACAAGTTATACTTCATTATCCCAATCTCAAAAAATGAAACTAAAGCAGAACAATGTAAAAAAAAAAGCCAAACAGAAAGTACATCAGTATCTTACAACTTCCATTCCATGCATTTCAAAATTTATAAAAGAAATTGAAGTGATTAATCCACTAGGGCTAATTATTTTTCAGTTATAAAAACACATGATGTGTAATGCTCTGTGTTGCACAAATGGAAGTTGTATTCAATCTATTATAATCAAAAATGCAATATATGATTCGCTTATACCCTTACTTTCAATGTCAATCTTAATAACATACTTGTTTCCCATTTGTTCTCAGAAGTTTATTGTATCTGGCATGTATCGTACATGTACACAACTATTTTTAAAATGCAATTGTACCACAAATGGCCTTTTAGAGCAACAACCTATTCTTGCACAAATACAAAATAAATAAAGATGTTAGGAAAACAGGTTGCCACATTTGGACACATTTTGAGAGTCTTGAATGATTGTGGCTTCACAAGTTATTTGCAGTTGTGATTTGTCACATACCAATCAGCCTTTCAAACCAGTAAATCAAGAGTGAGGTTAACTTTAAGCCACAACCTAATAATTCCTTCACTAAGCAACCAAGTAACACTAAGCAGGTCATTTCAGCATCAGTCCTTCTTCTATACTATGAATATAGTGACTGACTTGCCTTCTGCACAGAACTACACAGTAGCAGTTGACATAAAACTGCTACTCTGGATGAGAAATAATGTAAATTTAAAGAAGAAATGTTGCACTTCTGCAAGTCGTCTTTCCTCTCTTAGTCACCAGAAGTATAAATTACATGTAAGAATGAATTGGTTTATAAAAAGCAACAGCAAAAGACCATTTGCCATTCTCAGAAGTAATAGATGCATTACTAATGACCTAAATATACACATTTTGGTGGATTTCAGTATTTGCTGTAACATTTCAGAAACCAGGACAGTCAAACAATATCAGAGAATCCTCCTTCTTTTTTTTTGTCCATGACTGAATACATACCTTTTACACAATTTAAGGGAGACTGTTACTCAGGTTCTAAGCAACAGTCAATGATACTTCTCATCCTCCTGCCAAAAAACTTTAAAATTGTAAATTTAAGTAACACTTTAATTTTAACAGAGCTTGGAAGTAGCACATACAAGTGTATTAAATTAAAGTGTATTAAGTGCATTAAATGGGAGAAATGTGTGTAGTCTTGAGAAACTGTTTAAAAGTAACACGTGTTACTTTGAAAATGTTACTCTTCAGATGCATCAATTGCCTTGTCCTGTTGTTTAATGCCAAAGTGGCATTTTTAACGTTAATGTGTCAAATTAATGCCTTCTCACCAAGCTCTGAATTTAGCCTGAATCAGGACATTGCTTCTACTAACAATGGTGCTAAAACAGCTGAGTAAAACAACATACTGTTTTGACATCCAGGCAGCATGTTCAAAAGCCAACTCTGCACTCCCTATTTTTTTCTTGCATAAGTCTATGTGTTTCCTGAACTGTGCAATTGCATCCAGCGGTGTATTATGTTGAAAACACAGGCGACAAATCTGAAAAGATGTGAAGTTAGAACACTTGGATTAGAATATTTTACAACGGTCACCAGCTCAGATTCAAAACACATCACAACTGTGGTAGGCTAGCGGTAAGAATAAAGCATGCAAGCTAATGTTATCATGCTTCCTGGGTTTCCCTCCAATCTTTTTGCACTTCCTAAATCCAAAGCCTTTTTTAACAGTACTGTATATCGGGTAGGAGCAGGCAAAGTGTATCTCACACATTGCCAGCAGCCTGCTCAATCTATATTTGGTGCCTCATGTCCTCGGTCTAAAAAAAAATAAAAATAAAATAATGCAATATTCACTCCTCAGCATCCCCAGATTAGAGCTATTGTTATAAACATGGAGCATACTTTCCCCTTACTCTCATTTTGCATTAAAAAGAGTAGAATTTAAAAAACAAGGTTTTATTTTCTCATATTCAGTTGTGCCCCAGGGGCAGCAAGTTGTCTCTTGGACTATCCAAAGCTGCTTATCCAATATAGGTGGGGGGTGGGGGGGAACCAAGTCATTCGTTTTCTATAAACATCCCAAATGAAGAGGTTGCAAAATGAAAAGCCTGCAGAACAGAAGCATGAATGCATTCCAAGACACAATACTAAATCACTGTCTCAAACATACTAGGAAAAATACTGAGCAACAAACTGTCCCCAAAAGGAATTTGATCAGAGATACAGAACTAGTAGTCTCAAGTACTCATGTTCCTCTCACTGAACCCTTCTCATAGTAAGATTTAGGATTAATAAACTTCCTTTTATAAAAAAATCTAGAATAATTATTAGTAGGGGAGAGTAGTTTCTGGAGTAGGACAACAATATACATTTCATCCACATGTTATATGCCATTTACTACATAAACATTCAAAACAATAAAGTTATTCAATATAATACAAGTAATTAGTCAAAGATTTTTGCAAGTTCCACCCATAGTTAGCTCAGTCCCAAAATACCAGCCAAGCATACAATAAACTATTGTAGAGTCAGCTCTCTGCAGAGCACCCCAAAAGTGCAGCTGCCTCCAGAGACAGAACAGTAGAATTATCTGCACTCTTGACAATTCAGAAATCACACCAAGCTTCCTTAAACATGACCTGATATGATATCTGAAATCATTTGTGTCAAGAGAGACAACACACATCACTGTTCATCCTAGCTAAGCCATGGGCATTGTATTGTCTCCCACAAAACGGTTGCCCACATGATTAAAAATCCCAGAGACTCTCACTAGCCAGGAACTAGTTCATCTATTTAACGAGCACAAGCCTGATACTGAAGCTGCTTTCTTGGTTGCTTGGGTTAAATTAATAGTTTTACCTTGTAATTAATAAATCCTGCCATAGTCTTGATTTCCAACATATTTGTTTCATGAGCTCTCAATTCATGTACAAGATTGTATGCAGTTCTGTAGTTTCTGAAGAAGAAATTTAGAAGAAGCCAGGGTCATACAGATGATAATCCAACAAATCTTGCTCCTGCCCTTCTGCCTGATGAACTAATTAATCCCTCTCAAACACCCAACTGGATGCCCACTGCATTTACTCAGAGAAAACCACAGCAATCCTCCTTGAGTCCTTCAGTTAGAGCAGTGGTTCCCAACCTGTGGGTCCCCAGATGTTCCTGGATGGCAACTCCCAGAAGCCTTCACCACTTGCTGCGCTGGAAGGGATTTCTGGGAGTTGCAGTCCAGGAACATCTGGAGACCCACAGGTTGAGAACCACTGAGTTAGAGCATTGCCCCCAAGGAAGGAAACCAGTATCTCAGCTGGATTTTTTTTCATCTCCCAAAACTGAACAAAGCTTTTTGACACTGAAGGGCTGCACTGTTGCTTCTATTTTAGAGTAATGTCTCAATGAAGAATACATATGCTGGAGTGCACATTTACTCCATTAGATCCGCCTCACACTGTTTCAAGAACACATGAATAATGGTGCCCTGTCTTTGCACTTTTCTACCCCTCCTACAAGTGGAAAAGACAGCATCTGCTGTACAGAACAGGGGGACTTACTTTAGAGCATTCTGTGTGTCCTGCTTCAGCTCACTGAAGAATGCTATTTTGAACTGATGTCTAACAAACAAAAGCTGTAACAGAGACAATTTGTAACATTTCAAAGCAAGGACATTCGTTTTAAGCCATTGTTCTAATAAAAGTAACAGCCATACAGATAAATAGACATGGGGGGATTAAAATATACAAAGTAAACACATTTATTTCATTAGGCTTTTACTAAGTACTCCCTTATTACTTAATTCCTCTTGTTAGGCTTGTGAATTGTATTTTTCCTCTAACAGTTCACTTTATTTCCTTGCTAGTTTCAGAAAAAGTTAGTTGTACTTGCATATTGACTGATTAAATTGTCTGAAATCCCATTGCTCTTAGTGGAATAAAGCACAATTGAGTAGACCCACTCAATCAGAACATGTTTGATTAGGTACTGTAAGTCTCCTCTGGCAGTTCCATTGGTTCAATGGGCCTACTCTAGTTGATAGGTAGTAGACTATGAAACAGGATTTCAGCCATTACATACTTCAGTATTACCTTGTGCAATGTGTTGGGTACTTTCAGTAGAAGGGGGAAATAGCAGTATGTTGGCCACAAGCCTCCTGTGGAAAACCACCCATGCAAGCAATGGTTCCTCCCCAACTCTGATATGGTTTCTCACACGGCTGATTTCACAAGCAGGCAACAGGCAGTCCACCAATGTAAGAACGTTTACTCAATTACTGTTGCATGTGCAGTTTTTCCCAACCACATTCTGCCATACTAGTACAGTGGTACCTTGTGTAAAGGAATTTATTCGTTCCAAATGAAATTATGTTAAGCAAATTTTCCTTTATTCAAATTTCCCATAGAATGCATTGAGAACAGAGTGATCCCATTTTATGTTGTACAGTTTCGCCCCACAGGCGATTATGTTAAGCAAATTTTCCATATCTCCGGAATTTTTATGTTGTACAAATTTTATGTTATACAAACTGTTTCTTATACAAGGGTCCACTGTATTGTCATCTTCCATGTGTGCTTTTGAAGCCCCTCCTCCAGAAATACGTATAGACCACTTTGACTCTTGGCTTTCACTGCCAGTAAAGTGATAGCCCAATAAAATTATGAGCAAAATTCTAATTATCAGAAATGAATACATGTCTATACTGAACTAAAAGAAACATGCTCTGGTTTATTTAATTTACGTTTTACTTAAAATTTATTTAAAGCTTTGTTACCAATGAAGTTTGAATATGGGAAATATTTAGGGGATAATTACTTGCTTAATGTCACATTTACAAATATATATATAAAAAACCAGAATTGAAACAAATTCTATATATCTAACGATCTTAATAACAGTCAGAAGATTATACCTGATGCGTTGTTTTGTTTAGATACTCTTTATGAGATTTCACCCTTCGGATTTCTGTGTAGTAATAGGTCTGTGCATGTTCATAGAAAGCATTCTCAAGCCTATAAAAAAACATATTGCACAATTTTATTAAAACCAAAGGAAGAAAAAGCACTTTCAGAAAATACAAAAGTAAAATTATCATTTGGATCATAATATATTCTGAAGATAATAATGGCAAAACATTGGCTGAAATCCGGTAATGTTACATTATGCTGCTTAAGTCTATTGATAGCCTCATCAACTACAGTTGCATTGTGGTAACTAGAAGTTTCTTCCCCCCCCCCCCAATAAAAATGATCCTTGGTCCCTTTTTGGTCCTGGGAAGGCTCCTGGCTGGAGAGATAGGGCAGGAAGTCTTAAAGGTCTGAAAATCATTGCCACAGGTTTAAGCAGAATTAAATGTAGTGGATTTATTAAATACCACATACAGAGCCTCTCTTTTCAAAGCTAATCCTAGATACAGCCTAATTCTGTGTATTAGGACATGTCCCACTTAGTTCAACAAGGCTTCATCACAAGCATGCAACAAGATTTCAACCTTTCATATAGAAAAAGCTGCCATGCTTATGATTACTCACCTTATAATATAACCGACTAGATGATCAGTGTGTGGCAAAACAAACAGCGATTTCCCAGAGAGGTCACAAGCATTGCACAAAGCTGCTGCCCTTTCAGAAGCAATAACATCTTCTCCTAAAATCACATGAACACACATTAAGAAGTGGTACAAATAATCTTAATCCTCTATCTTTCATGACTTCGATAAGATACACCTATAAAGGAGAAAATTATCATCTGCTTTGTCTGAAATAGGGATTATTTCAGTCTAAGGTTTTTAGAACTACATACAGTGAACCCTTGTATAACAAACAGTTTGTATAACGTAAAATCTGTACAACATAAACTTCTGGAGATAGGGGAAATTTGCTTAACAGAATCGCCTATGGGGTGAATCTGTACAACATAAAAATGGGATTAATCCGTTTTCAAACATTCCTAAGGGAAATTTGTATAAAGGAAAATTTGCTTAACATAATTTCATTTGGAACAAATTAATTCCTTTATACAAGGTACCACTGTAAACAGAAAGTCTAAAAAAAAGTCCCTGATTGCAGCACACACAGTATTCACAAGCCATCAAAGTACTCCTCTGTCCTACATAACAATGGACAGCACCATCTGGAATGACCTTCTTGTGCAGGACTAGACATCTGTGTCCCTCCAGGTGTCGATGGGCTCCCATTCGCATGATGCTCCGACAAACAGGATGGATGGGAGCCGGAATTACAACCACACTGGGATGTACACAAATTCCCCATCCCAGTTCTGCTCCACAAATGGTAAAAGGGCTATTGCCAGATTATTTTCATCTTGGGGCCACTAGTCTGAAGGGCAGATGAACCTACATTTAAGGATTTGCAGCTGTGCACTGACAGAGAGAAAAATGCTTGCAACACAACTCCTTGATAAGTGTTTACATGCATGATGGGTCATGAAAAGATTCTGCATTGTGGCACAGGGGAAATATATATCACAGAGAATCTTCAATATATTCTAATCATAAAGCCTCTGATCATGGACAAAAGCCCCTGTGTTCATCTTCCCTCCCACGGCTACCCAGGAGCAGCATGGAGCAGGGAGTAGAGGGCTTCAGGGGATGAGCAGCTAGTCCAAACTTAACTGCAGCATTTCTACTCTCCCCACGGTCCATTCCATATTATTCAAGAAGGGCCTCTAAATCAAGGTACACATGGCTGCAGCAAGGGAACAAATAACCTATTGTTTCAAAATAATTGTCTTCCTAGAATACAGGATAAATCTCTTGTCCATCTACCTGCCAATACTAAATATTGTTTTCCTAGTGGGCCACAATCTTAGCAGGAACTGTGAGCTATATAATTTATAGCCTTGCTACACAAAAATCTCTAGCCTACTTTTAAAACTAGGTTTTGCCTCTCAGTGTCTTTCCCACTTCCATATCTGCTCTTGAATCAAAAATAGTAGCACAGCTTCAGGCTACGTGGTCTGATTAATTCAAAATTTCTTACTTCAACTTTCAAGCCAAGGCGAACTGCACTTTACCTGGAGGTAATGGTGTTTTCTTCTGAATCAGAACTACAGCAACTTTTGTATTTCTTCCCTGCAAACTCTGCCTATAAGAACAATACACAGCGTCAAGTTGAGGATTCTTAAGTAGTCAAGCATTTAGCACAATCCAATGCCAGAAATATTTAAGCATGTGGACTAAAGAATTAGCTTTTAAGTAAATAAAATCCTAATCATGTCAAAGAAGGCATTTTGTCCTTCTGTTAGATAAGCAACAGTATGTATCTATATTGTAGAAAAAAATATCTCTTGCCACGTGTTTCAGATCTCTTAAAGAGGGTGATTTCTTCAAAGGTTAAATCTGAAAGGGCCAATATTTTTAAAGTAACCTTTGGGATACTGCAAAGCTTGAGTTTCAAAAGGGCCCCCATGCATGAAGTCAGTATCGACTGCTCTAGAAATAAAAGCAAGATAAAAGTGAAACACAACATCTTTATAAATACATTTAAATTAAGAGTACAAAGATAATTAATAGCTAAGGAACCAACTGATGTTATACCTGACTATTTCAACTCTAGTAGCACACTCTGACTGTTTTTCTTTCCACTGTGGCTCATCCCAATCCAGTTCATAGAAAACCACGACAAGTGCAGGCACCAAATTCAGATGTTTGTTCATCCATCCCGTCTTCACGATACCTTTGGGAATGTACCATTCATACGATGTTCTCTGTAAGTGCAAACACATTATAAAGGAGCCTTTCTCCCTGTTCATAACTGGGGAAAGCCTTTGTTTCACACAATTGTATCAGGCATTTCCTCCTGTGTCATTCTTTACTATGGCCACTGGAACAATACCTTAGTCTTCCTGAATTTCAAACATCACAATCTTAAACAATCAGGGAGCAGGTTTAATTCAACCCAGGGATCTTATTCTCAAATACACGTTTAAAATTATGCTCCACTGTTCCTCTGAGTTGTTTCACAAGAGCTGTATGCCAGCAGCACATTTCCCTTTGTTAGAGATTGAGGAGGATTTCCAGTCTATTTAATTACTAAGACTTATGGTAAAATTATAAATTGGCTTTTAAAATACTCCTTTAACAATATTACTTCAATTTTAAAATATCACTGAACTGAGAAAGTGATTTCTCAAACACTTAAAAAAACTGCTGCAAACAGCAAGTCCTTCCAAGTGAACGCAGCAGTACTACACTAAGCAAATGACTTGACCTTCTTGAAATGATCCACAGCAATACCTTTGTTCTGCACTTGGGATACTCGTGATCTCCAGGGAGCACTTTAAAAGAGATTGGTACCCTGTCCGCTCTTCTGTTTGCACAAAATGCATCCCAAACTGCTCGATGAACAGCATTATATACTACATCCAAGCCTGTAAGTGTCACAAAGGCCATAGGTCGGCAACATAGTTCCACTGGAAAGTCCCACTGTGAAGGGCTCATCTTGACACCAGGCAGTAAAATCTGAAATCTGAAACATACAGATATTAAAAACATATTTTCCAACAAATATTCCAACATGTAATGAGCTACAAAAACCCTTCAGATAATAGGTGCACTGAAGAAGAATCAGTTGCTCCATCAGTATCTCACGAAGTGCCTGCTGCATTGCTGAGCATGATCAGGAACATGACCAGGTATGTGAATGTCAAATTAGACTGACTCCTGAACAGTTCCCTAAAAGCAGGGTTCCTCAAACTAAGGCCCGGGGGCTGGATGCAGCCCCCCCAGGGTCCTGAATACGGCCCCCGGGACCAATTGCAGACACACACCCCACCTACCCCCTGCTTTGTGAGCAAGCCAGCCTCTGCAGCTGCTTCTATTGCTGAGGCAATTGAAAGCGGTGGGCTAAGTCACTTCCCCCACTCCCCCACCCACTGTCCAGATGATCAGCACGATGGCTAGTGGGGCAGTTCCAAGTGGGAGGGCCACGGCATGGTCCCCCACTCCGCTCAGCCACCGCCCAGATGGTCGGGGCACCGGCTGCAGCCGAGCAGGGCAATTTAAAACGGGAGGGCTGCTGCAAGGTCTCCCACTCCCTCCATGGCCCTGAGGCCCTGCTCCTGCTCCTGCTCCTCCTCCACCCTGCCCCCTACCTTCCTTGTGTGGCCACCGCCTGTGTTATTGTGGTTGTTAGGAATGAAGGGGGCAGGCAGAGGCAGTGCCAGCCAGCCTTCCGGGCCCAAGCAGCCACTGCAGTAGACCGATGGAGGGATGGACGGCGGGCGACTGAGGGGAAATGGAGCTACTTCCCCCCACACAGACACCAGAGCTGCTGCCTTGCTCCATGGAGTGAAGGAGGGGAGGAGGGAGCCCAGCTATGGCCAAAGGCTGAGGCTGCCGCCGCCGCCACCAGATTAGAAACCAGCAAGGAGGAGGTGGCGGAGAAAGAAGAGAAGGGAAGGGAAGGCCAATGGTGGCCTGGGCCTGATTCATGGGAGGCTGGTGGGGCTGCATTTGTCCCCTGTTGGTGAAGGGCGGGCTGGCAAGCCAAGAGAGCACTGCAGCCTGGCTGGGCTCAGCCAGTGAGCGGGCTGCAGGTGGCTTTGGGCAGGCCTTCTTGCCTCCCCTCCCTCTTTCCCAGCCCTTGCTCCCTCCCTCCCTCACTTGCAGTACACCAAGTTGGGCCTGGCCAGGCCAGGCCAAGAGAGGAGGCAGCTCCCCCCCCCCCGAGGTGCAGCAAGGGCATGATAGCCAGGGTGCATGGCTGGATCTGTGTGCAGTGGCGCCAGCCTTGCCGCCCTTGTCACGGCTGCTGCTCCTCATCCTGAGTGGCCGCCTAGAAAGTGATAAGGGGCCTGAGTTTGCCTGGGATGCCGCCTGCTTCCCGAAGCCATGAAGGAAGGAAGGAGAGCCACTCCAGCTGCTGCCACTAGAGGAGGAGGAGGAGGAAGAGGTACAGCAGAGGGATCCCAGTGGCGGCACCTCAGGGCAGCAATCCGGAGCCGGAGGCATTGCTGGGGCCCCGGAGACGCACTGATCATGGGCCACTTGTGGGGGGCTCTTCCCTTTTGCCTCTCCTCCCCCTTTTTTTCTATGTCGCCCCCCCCTTTTTTGTGGACTGTGGTCCAGCCCCCAGTGGTGTCTGGGAGGTGGTGGACCGGCCCGCTGTTTGAAAACTTTGAGGACCCCTGCCTAAAATCCTTACAGAACTTTATATACCTCTAGGGAAAAATCAGAAGCTTGTGTTCTCTGCAGCTGGCATTTATGCCAACAAAGGGTTAGTTGCTGGAGGAACTCCGACAAGCATTTCCAATCATACCAAAATTAATCTGAGTTTCAAGATACAAGTCTTTTCATTTTTGCAAAAATTCCAGGGAACATCAACTTGTCTAATTCTACAAGCATTATTTGTCTACATTGCTTCCATGTTACATAAACACAATTTTTTTTTCTGAAAGCATCCAAAAGTCTTACAGCTGTGTAAAAACTATGGCACAAATATTTAAGAGTAAATCCTTACCATGTAGAAAAGCTACAGATAGGAGAGCCATACAAAATTCCTATAGCTGAGAAGTTACCAAAAAAGTCCAAAAATTAAATGAGCTTATAGTCTAAAAGAAGCACACAAAGAGCTAGGAATACATATCTCAAAACACTAAAGTGTTTAAGAATAAAAATATATATTAAAATACATTAAAGAGAGAAATGTAGGCTCCTGCATCTAGGCAGAAAAAATGAATTGCACAGATATAGGATGGGAGACACCTGGCTGGAGAATAATACCTGTGAAAGGAATCTGGGAGTCTGGGTGGACCACAAATTGAATATGAGTCAGCAATGTAATGCAGCGGCCAAGAAAGCCAATGCAATTCTGGGTTGCATCAACAGAAGCATAGTTTCTAGAGTGAGGCGGGTGACAGTACCACTCTATTCTGCTCTGGTCAGACCCCACCTGGAGTACTGTGTACAGTTCTGCACTCCTCAATTTAAAAAGGATGTTCACAACCTTGAGTGGGTCCATAGGAGGGCAACCAGGATGGTTAAAGGTCTGGAACATACGTCTTATGAGGAGTGGCTTAGGGGTCTTGGAATGTTTAGTCTTACAAAAAGAAGGTTGACAGGGGACATGCTAGCCATGTTTAAATATTTGAAAAGATGTCATATCAAAGAGGGGGCTGGCTTGTTTTCCAAGGCTTCAGAGACTAGGACTTGGAGCAATGGTTTCAAACTACAGGTTTTGAAACCAGGTTGCTAAATTTTTCTTAGCTGCAATCCATAGAAGGGCCATGTTGATGGTAGAAGGCTGACCTATATGTACTGTACCTTTTGGGAGGTTGTAGTTTCTGTGCTGACATTTATGTTTTGTACTATCGCTGTTCCTCTTCTTTGTCCTGTTGTTTTACTGATTTGGGTCATATGACCGTCATAAACGAAACTGAGTACCCAGCTTGCTGGGGGGGGGGGGAAGCAATGTGTATCCTGCATAATTAAACTGTAAACCGCCCAGAGACTACTTGAACTGGTATGGGGCGGTATATAAGCAGACCACTTTGCTTTTTCTTTTTACTTATCCGGCCGTCAACATTTCTATCAGCAGTGCATCCTTTCCTTTCTGCACCGCCTCGCCTTGCAAGAAGGCAAGGAGGGTAAATAAAAAAAGACACACACAGAGAATGTCGCCCAGGAAGAAACCGCAAGGGCCGCCTCCTCCTCCTCCTCCTCCTCCTCGCATTTCCTTGGCCCCCCTCGGTCCTCCTCTCCTACCCGGCTTGCTCCGGAGCGGGGCTCCCCTTTGGCCCCCGTCCTTCCACGGGCGCCCCCCACCCACCCCCTTCTCCGCACCTGCGCTCCACCGACGACGACCTTCCCGAGCCCCGAGAAGGAAGGAAGGAAGGAAGGAAGGAAGAAGCCCCTGCCTGCGGACGCCCGCCCGGGAGGGAGCCAGGCAGGGAAGGGGGGGGGGAAGCGGCTCCCGAACAGCGGCTGCCCAAGACCCGGGGCAGGCGGAAGGCAGCGCGCGAGCCGAGACTGCAAGGAGTGAGTGACAGCTCCAGCTGACCAATGGGCGCCGCGGCTGTCTCAAGGGAGGAAAAGCCAAGGAGCGGAGAGAGCCGGAGAGAGTTAAAGCTCGGGGGGCGGGGCAATGGGGGGGAGGAACACCCAGGTCCGCCCCCCCCGCACTAGGGTGGAGGGCGTGGCTGACCGAACTGGACCAATAGCGAGTCGCAGTGGGTTCCGCTGAGGTTGGTCACACGAACCAATAAGCGGAAGGAAAGCAGGGGTGGAGGGGTGGGGCCTCTTGGGTTCTCCTCGGGCCGCTTGCTTTTGACGCCTGCGCACAAGAGGCGTTTCTCTCGCTCGCTCGCTCGCTCGCTCTGTCAGGGCGCATGGATGCCGAGTCGTGGGGAAGAGCGGCGTCGCGCGAGCCCGCGGAGGACGGTCCGAGGGAGGGCTGAGATCTGAAGGCCATACCACCGCCACGAGGAGGAGGGGGGGGCTCCATCTCCTCCGGTGTCGCGCCATGACGGCGAATGAGGACCAGGAGGTGAGGCGGACAAGGCGAGCGACAGGGAAGGAGTTACGGGGGTTGGGGAAGGGGGCGGGGATAATCGAGGGCAAGCCGGGACAAACCCCGCCCCCCCCCGCCCCGGGAACCCGCCTCCCCCCTCCGCCTGGAATTCTTCGCCTTCTGCGCGCCCGCTGCCCCACCGCCACCCGCGGCGTCCCTTCATTGCCAGATGTGGGAGACGGGCGGGCAGGCAGGCAGGCTTCCAGGTGTGCTTGATAGGCAGGAAGCCCCCATCGCCCTCCCCTGGCTAGGGCCGATGGGAGGTGTAGTCCTGATGCCAGCCGGGGAAATCTCGGTGCCTAGATGCCCTATAACAGTGATGGCGAACCTTTTAGAGACCGAGTGCCCAAACTGCAATTCAGAACCCACTCATTTTTTTTGCAAAGTGCCAATACAGTGGACCCTTGTATAACAAACAGCTTGTATAACATAAAATTTGTACAACATAAAAAATTCCGGAGATAGGGGAAATTTGCTTAACATAATCGCCTATGGGGTGAATCTGTACAACATAAAAATGGGATCACTCTGTTTTCAATGCATTCCTATGGGAATTTGTATAAAGGAAAATTTGCTTAACATAATTTCATTTGGAACGAATTAATTCCTTTGTACAAGGTACTACTTGTACAGTAATTTAACCTGTATACAGGTGACTATGAATGTCGGGTGCCCACAGAAAGGGCTTCAAGTGCCACCTTTGGCACCCGTGCCATAGGTTCGCCATCACTGCCCTATAAGCACATCCGATCTCACCTGATTTCAGAAGCTAAGCAGGGTCGTTCCTGGTTAGTACTTGGATGGGAGACCACCAGGGAATACTAGGTTCTGTAGGCGCCTGGAGTATGAACTAGCAAAACCACTCCAGTACAGTATTCCTGCCAAGAAAACTCCATGGACATGGGGGCATGAAGAGTCGGTCATGACTGTAATGACACAACACACGCGCGCACACACACACAGGATGAGAAAAGTAATAGAATTGCAAAAAGTACTGACATAAATACATACAGATATGGGAGACGAGTGGGCAGGTTTCCAGGTGTAGTGGATGGGCTACAAGCCCCATCGCCCTCACCTGAGCAGGGGCTGGTTAGGGTCAACGGGAGTTGTAGTCCTGAGTATAACAGCAGCAACAACAAAAGATGGGAGTGTGGTGTCACCTTAGAGGTCACCGGATTCATTTCACGGTGAGCTTTTGTGGATCTCTAGGGCACAGGGCAACGTGTGTACGCGCAGCCCTGCCTCTCCCACCCCCTTCGCACAGGGAAGGTGTTGCGCTTGTCGAGGGCCTGTTCTCTCATACAGGCGTTATGGGCATGATAGTCAAAAACTGGAGAGGTTGAGCATGCAGACATGGCGGAACCGTTTTGTTAATTTACCTGCTGTGTGATTATCAGCACAGTAGATGCGCAAGGTCTTGAACTAAAAAGGAAAAAAAAATTCCTTCTGTAGTACACGAGACCCCAGTTTCAGTCTTCATTCTCTTCATTCTGGAAGCAACTGGCAACTGGACTTCTTTTCTTGTCTGGACTTTTTTTCTTCATTGATCCGCAGACAAACCGGAAGCACTTTATACCTCCACCAGGAAGAGCCCTGAAACTGTCAAATGCAAAGTCAGCAGCTCAGCTGTTCAAATCCCGGGTCCCACACAGTGAGCTCCCGCTGTTAACCCTAGTTCTTTGACTTGGAAATGGAGATGAACACCGCCCCTAGAGTTGGATACAACTAGCACGCATGTGCAGGGGAAACCTTTACCTTTTTATATCTGTGATACCTCTGTCCGTTGTCCTGAGTAAGCACAACCAAAACTGGTTTGATCTGTTTTGGTTTTCTAATAGTTCTTATATGGCATGGAAGCAGACAGTCACAAGGACTGCAAAACCACCTTCTGTTTCACATTGTGCATTCAGTTCCAGCAGAATTTCAAAATAAGTTGAGATGATACACTGTGTGATGTTATTCACAAAAGTTCAACATTGTAGAAAATATTTTATGCTTTGTTTTCTTAACTTTTCCCATGATATGCAATATTAGACAATACATGTCTAAGATGGCTTGGATTGTGTGTGTGTGTGTGTGTGTGTGTGTGTGTGTGAACAGCACTTCCCCATAAAACTTAGCAAATTGCTTCTGAAATGGGAAGCACTTTCAAAGTAGCAGAGGCATAGCCAGGATTTGGAGCACCTGGGGACAAAGTTCATTTTTACGCCCTTCCAGCCACTGCCCCGCATCACATCCACCCAGCAATGGGTGGCTGAACCCTGCGGGCATGCATGTGTGGCAGTAGCGCATGCACGCCTTACGCATCTCCCACCAAGGCGAGGAAGAGGAGGAGGAGAGCCCTGCGGCCACTGCCTGCCTGCCTGCTTCGCTGCGCCCCTGGCATGGTTTCTTCCTCCTGCTTCCCCTCCAGGGCCCCCCAGATTGCTGCACCCAGGGCAGATGTACCCTTCTCCCCCCCCCCTCGATATGCTCCTGAGATTGTTTTATGACTTGATGCCCTAATTATCAAAGGTTGGAAGGAGTATTATGCCTGGAGAAAAACTAGGTATGTAGTATACAATGTGTGCATATATCTTGTATAAAGTCTTAATTGCTTTCTAATAAGTACATTGGCCAAGCTTCTGTTGCATATTTATGACTGCATAGTATTGTTATTTATGTTGTGTTTTACACCAAAGTGCATTCCAGTAAAATCAATAATATTTTGAAAAGTACTATTCTCAGAATAAGCAATGATTAAAAGGAATTGACCAACTCACAGTGGCTTTTCACTGTGGCAATTAAAAAGTCTGCTTTGGTTTCTGAACATGTGCCAACCCACTAACCTGGCATGCCCTGAAAAATCCAAGCAGGGACTCATCCAAAGTGCTGCTGCAATTTGCACCATTTTCCTCCTCCAGCTGTAACCTAAGCAACAGGATTTTGAGCATAAGAAGGGAAATATATAGGTCAACACAATATCGATGACAGCAATGAGATGTGTAACTTATTGCCCATTACACTGTTCAGCTTGATCCTCTTATTTTGTACCTTAATGGTCTTTTTACTTGATCTTTTTATTTTGTATGTGACATAACGCACTCCTTGGGTTCCTCTGATCTAGATATTAATGCTCAAATGTATCCTGTGTAAGATGTTAAGATAAAAACAGAGCCCCCACAAGATCCCAAATAATCAATGTGGACTATATGGTCTCACCCATTAATTACAATATTGACCTTACATACTTATTTGTTTTGGCTGTTGACATTTTCGCTCCTAACTGTTTTCTGTTGCTTTCAGATGGAGTTAGAAGCATTACGTTCAATTTATGAAGGTGATGACTGTTTTAGGGAACTAAGCCCTACTTCATTTCAGTACAGGGTGAGTTTGCAAGGAGTAGTGCTAATTTAAAATAATTTGCATGGAACTGAAATATTTAGGCCCTGATTTTCACTAAGATATGTGAAGATATCACTTTCAGATATGTGCTTGTATATGAGAGTTCCCAAATAAAAGAGGTCTGTCTCATTTATCCAGATGGTGTTGTCCCCTAATCCCTCTCCACCCCAATGTCTTCTGTGTTTTTTCTTAACAGAAAGTATGTTAAGGAAGAAAAGACAGAACAGATACATAGTGCCTAATGATTTGCTAGTACAGTGGACCCTTGTATAACAAACAGCTTGTATAACATAAAATTTGTACAACATAAAAATTCTGGATTTGCTTAACATAATCGCCTATGGGGTGAATCTGTACAACATAAAAATGGGATCACTCTGTTTTCAATGCATTCCTATGGGAATTTGTATAAAGGAAAATTTGCTTAACATAATTTCATTTGGAACGAATTAATTCCTTTATACAAGGTACCACTGTACTAGGTGCCCTCATTCTGGAAGTACACTGAAATAGATTGTAGTTCAATTTCAAGTGCAGAGATACAGTAAAAGAGTTATGGGCCTAGTGGGGTAAATCCAAAATTTATCTGTAGTGGAGCAAGCCCATTGAAATGGAACATATATATTAGTATTCACTCAGTCTATCTACCATAGATGGAACTAAAACTAAACTTAGCATTGAAGGCTCAAATAGTAATAAAAACACTAGAATATTATGTCTCATAATTAGTAATGAAAAAGTAACATTGCAACCCAGTTTAGCCTGAGTTTACTTGAAATGAAGTTCCACTGTGTTCAGTGGCTCTTACTCAGTAGTATGGGTATTTATTAACCTTGCAAAAAATGCAGCATGTGTTACTTCACAGAAACTATCTATCTGAATGAGAAGACAGTTGAGTTGTGGTAGTGAATGACTTGTTTTAGCAGTGAAACTACTACTATTAAAGGAGTTGTGTGAGTTATATTGTTAATAGCATAAAAGACAAGGAATACTTCAACAGAACTGTTGAATACTCTATTCTTGGTCCTGGTATAAGAGATAAACAAGACTTGGCATTGTATCTTCTTTGCAAGCAGCAAATGATATCAAACCTACCACAATATATATACAGTAGTACCTCGTAAGACAAATGCCACTTAATACAAAAAAACTTGTAAGATGAATGAAATTTCCAGGAACAGGAAAATCTCATAAGACGAATTTTTCCTATGGGATGCCTTACAAGACAAATTCAATGCATTTCTAGGGGTTTCTGTCTGCTATACATTCCTCCCCCCATCCGAGGTTAGATAGTAGATTCAGAGAGATCCACTATCACTGGTATCACTTGGGGTTGGTATTGCAAGTGCCTTTCTGTAGTTCTTTTGGGGAAACAAAACATTTTCCAGATTGTTACACAATCATAATCTAGAAATATTTTCAGATAGGTGAAAATGGAGATGCTAAAGCCTTCTTGGTTGAAATATCATGGCCAGAAACGTATCCCCAAACAGCTCCAGTCATATCCATGGATGCATTTTTCAACAATGCCATGTAAGTACTCTAACTTTTATATCTTAGAAGTTATATTATAGTTAGAATAATCTTCTCCATTTATTCCTATAAGGAAATTTTGTGATCTCTCATAGATCCTCAGATGTAAAGCAAAGTATATTGAATAAATTAATGGAGGAAGTTGAAGCTAACCTCGGAACATCTATGACATACACAATTTTTGAATATGCCAAAGATAATAAGGAGTTATTCATGGAAAATCAACGTGCTAATACAGTGGTAAGCTTATAACTTTTGTTATGATCCATCTCAAGCAGTGAATGTTTTTCTCAATATTAGCCCTAATCTGGTTGCTTAGTGTAGTAAATTGCGCAGGAATAGACCTGTTGAATCAGTGAATCATCTCTGCCATAAGCTCTGTTGATTTAAAGGAGCCTACTTTAACGGCAGCTTACAATGTTAAAATAAATTGCAGTTAGTGTGGGGCTATTTGAATCATGGGAACTTATGGGGAAGTTGTTTTATCAAATCCCCATTGATTAAGTGTTATTTACTATGGTAAACAACAGGATTTTGGCTATTAAGATACTGATTATCTTCAAACTTCGTTGCTGCTGCTACAGTACTAAAAAATAAACTGAAAATTTGTCCCTGAAATTTAATACTATGTGTTTATACTTCTACAGTAACTTAAATTAGATGTACAAAAAATAGTGATTTCAAAGACTAGTTATGCATTGCAAAGCTAGGTATTATCAGCAAGGATCAAACTGCTGGATAGCTTAGTGGTTTAGGTATCTTTTGGGGTTCTGGTATTGATTTATAGTCCAGAGACAGCACCAGCAGTGAGACTACACTCTTGTAGCACAAACGAAGAACCAGACTCACACTTGGATGTCTTTGTGCAGTTCTATTTGCATCATATACAGCAGTACAAACCAACATAGTTTCTAGCCTTGTTATAACATACACTGAGATAGAGAGACTATAGAGACTGCAGGACTTATATCCACATCCACCCATCATATTACTGCCATTTGGAACCGGGATCCAGCCTCTGGAACGAAATCAGGCACTGACTTACCTTCATTGGGGTTGCATGGGAAGAAGCCTTCAACGCATCATCTTTCCTTCTCCCTGGCGCTGGACAATCAGACAGGGAGGTGGGATGATGCATGTCTTTGCACAGCTCCTGATTGGTCAGCACCAGGGAGAAGGAAAGATGACACATCGGAGGACTCTTCCTGATAGAAGTTTCACCCGCACAACCCAAACAAAGGTAAGTCAGTGACTGAATTCGTTCCGGAGGCTGGATCCCGGTTCTGAATGGCAGCTGTGCCGTGTTTCATTTTTTGAAACCAGATGCCTTTCAAAATGAAGCACCCATCTGTATTTGTTATTGAATGCGGTTGAACGTGATGATCTATATAGGATCATTTCCAGCTTTGCAATTCTAAGATAATTATTATCAAGTTTCTTGTAGAACAAATGTATTCATCTGTTGATTGACTTTTGTTTCTAGTAGATACAAAGTTGCTAACTCTTGAGATTTTTGATTGAGTCAAGGATTCCAGAGCTCTCGAACCACTGCAGTAACTGCTGCAACTTCCACTTAAAAAACTTTTCTTACTAAAATGAATCTTTTAAAAAGTCCTTGGCATCTGCTAGTGGCCAAAGACACTATAAAATTATATATTACCATGTGAGGACAGGATGCAAGTGGTCCAAATGATGGCAAATGTTTCCCCTTATCTTTAGAGGACATAAAGGGCATTTTGAGATAAACACTTTTTTTTCCAAAATACTTCAAAATGTTTTTTGGGAATGTGGTGTTGATCTGGGGATGGGGGGGGGTCCAGGGTGCAATAAAATGTTGCCCACCCATAAATAGTGCAAGAAATAGGAAACCAGAGATGATTATATGTAATTAATATTAAGTGGCACTAAATTACAGAAATTCTTATTAACTAATTAGCTTTTTTAGACAGCATTGAACAACCACATCTCAATTGGACTTCCTGATGCAGCACAACCAACTAAGAAGAAAGAGAAAAAAGAACAGTTGTCCAAAACACAAAAACGAAAGTTAGCAGACAAGACAGGTTTGTAAAAAGTACTACACACTTTTCTTCAAATTAAAAAGATGTATTTTCTTTTTGATATTTCTAGTCTTGTAGGACTCAGAGAAACTACATCTAGACTTAATAATTATTGTAATAAATATTTGTCATAATGCTTTTATGCTAGTATTGGGTATTAAATTATGATTTTCACTGGAGTCTACATATTTCAAACATCTCTTAGGTAATAATAACGTTTTTATAACAGCAGTGTGACACTTATACATTTATTTATTTTTCCAGTTAGCATTGGGTCTGTTTCTATGTAACATTACACGATGATCTGGAAATTGAGTCAGGGCAACTGGACTTCTTTTCTGGTGGGATCAAAATGTTTCACTACTCATCCAAGTAGCTTCTTCATCTACTTCACCATGACATGACACTGTGAGAACTGGCTTTGTTGTAGACCATTTTTTTATTTTACCAGAAGCAAGCTATAGTTTCTTGCAAGCCAGGAAGGAACTAGGCAAGACAATATTTTGGGTGGCAGAGGGAGATCTGAGTCATAGTCACGTTTTAGACACATGTCAATTTCCCCGTTGAATTCAGAGTAATCTTTTGAGATCTGAAGCATTGTTTTGCTTTGTTTTTGTGGTGTTACTGTTCTGGACAGATTCCAAAGGAGAACTTCCTCGTGGATGGAATTGGGTTGATGTAATCAAGGTAATACAGTTGACAATTTAAAATACTTCATGTATACGTTTTCAGAAAACTTTGGTAATGTCTAATCTCTTTCTCTCTTTTTTCTTCTCTTTTTATTACTTATTATGCACATGAATGACTTGGGATGTCTTCTTTTATCCAAGTAGCATGTAAGTAGTGCAGGCTTTCTTGATCTCTTTATTTGTTTTGAAATACTTATTGTTGCTGCTGCTGTTATTTTGACTTATACACCACTCCATAGTGCCAGAGCACTTTCTGGGTGATTTACTGCATGATTAAGCAGAGAACATTCTAACATGTACACCCCCAAACAAGCTGAGTATTCATTCATTCATTCATTCATTCATTCAAATTTATATACCACTCATCTAGCCTGTGGGCCAATTTGGCCGATACTCATTTTACCAGTCTCAGAAGGATAGAAGGCTGAGTAAACCCTGAGCCCATTACATGAATACATTAGGATCTAACTCAGGTCATGAATAGGCATGGGCCTTTCATTTGGAATGGGTCCATTTCCGAAACGAAGCATGGCAGCACAGGTGCTATTCGGAACTTGGACCCACCCTCTGAAACAAAATCACCCATTGACTTACCTTGCCTTACCTCGTGAGGGGCTAAACTCCAACCATGAAGTAGCCTCTGGTGTGTCATATTTCCTGCTCTCTGGCACTGGCCAATCAGACAGGGAGGCGGGATGATGCATGTCTTTGCCAGCTCCTGATTGGCCGGTGCCAGGGAGAAGGAATGGTGATGCATCAGAGGCTACTTCCTGGTTGGAGTATCACCCTGACAGATGGCCATCTAGCCTCTCGTTAAAAACCTCCAAAGGAGACTCCACCACCCTCCGTGGCAACATATTCCACTAATGAAAAGCTCTAATTGTCATTAAGTTCGTCCTAGTGTTCAAATGGAATCTCTTCCTGTAGTTTGAAGCCACTGCTAGAAATGTATTTGGATACTCTAGTCCCTGTGATCATTTTTTAAAGTTTTTTTAATACTCTGACCCTAAATATTGATGTAAGTGAAACCTGCAAATTAAATTTACAAACACTGGTTCACTAATCTTCTATGGGATAACAGAAAGGTGGACATTAGTTTTTCAGCTAAATCTTCTGTTTTTAAAATTCTGTTTGACCATTTTAGCTTCATGAAGTGCTGTGCCCAACATGGTGATCATTTTATATCCTTGCAACCAATAAGAAGATTGTATCTGAAAGGCAAAAATAAAAATGGGGTTTTTAAGCCAGACATCCTGCTTCTTATGCCATTTTGTCTGATACGGCTCTTTTTACAGGGCTGACTGAGCCAATTAAAAAGCGACAGACAATAGTAGCTAGATACAGTATACAAGACATCAAAATACTGTAGTAATAAACCTTGTTCATGTTAAACTGCAGGGCCCCAATCCAGAAACAGTTACGTAATGGAATACAAGTATTTGTTGCTTGCAACCAGATTGTCCCATTGATTATATTGGTTTTAAAATTCCACTAGGCTGGAACATGAAAAATAGTAAATACCATTTGTTTTGTTTTGTTTTGTTTTACAGCTAAGCAAAACAGGCTCCAAAGATGATGAATAGGAAGACTTGGATATAAAAAAATTAGGATTTTATTACAACAAAATCCATTGTGAACTACTTTTTCAACATTTTACATTTTATAAAATTTCAATTAAGAATATTCAGAGATGTACTCCTCAAAAGGGACACTTTCCTGGTCTTTTGACAATATCACATGTTTGCCTTTAAGAAAAGTGCGCTAAAGATGGTGTTTTATTTGGACCCCCAGCTGTCATGCTCCAAGGTAACTATATGTAATTTATATTTTTATTGAGGGGTGCTGGTCTGAATCACATAAATAAATAAATAAATAAATAAATAAATAAATAAATAAATAAATAAATAAATAAATAAATAAATAAATAGTGAAACCATCAGGTGCAGACATGAAGGAAACGTGGCCCTCCAGAAGTTAAAGGACTGCATCAGTCTGTGTGGGCTAAGGCTCCCATTCTGACAAAAGCTGGGGAGGACACACTTTTCCCATCCCTGATCTAAGGTGTGTCCAATATAGAATCCCTGGCCTGAAATATTCAGATCCCTTAATACAGTACAGTACTTGTCTTTTTATTTTGTTCATGGAATTGTTTTAGGTCTTTACTAGATTGGTAGCTTCACCTGAATTTTATGCTTTATTCTTACATCACTATTTCAGTGTGTTTTGCAATACCATTTGTAGGATCACTTAATCAGTGGGGATTTGGTGAGTCAATTTCTTTTATTAGTTACATTGATTCAACAGCCTTACACTAATTAGAATGTCCTATCAGGTTCCAGCCATTGAGTTCCTCTATAACATGGCTTCCCTTCCACAATACATTCTTAACCTGATACACACTACTATAAAGCAGAATGCAAAGTAGTTCTAGTGGGAACACAGTGGATAACACAGCAATATCTACATTCATTTTCATGGCATCTCTGCCACCACTTGCATTGTTGTTTATCAGTGATACACTTTCTATTTTTTTTTCATTCCTTTCAATGGTAAACCTTTGCTGAAGGAGAACTCTCGTTATGTAACTGAATGTAGATAGCTGTCTACATACAACACACAAGGATGTAGACTGATTTTTTTTTTGTCCAGCACAAAAGCCGCCTAATGCAAGGAGAAGGAGAGAAGCAGAAGACAGCTGTGGCCATGAGAGTCAAGCCTCTCCTTAGTCAAGGGTGTATAGCAGTGGTGGCAAACCTTCAGCAGTCCATATGTTTTGGACCACAACTCCCAGAATTCCAAGCCTAGATTGCCATTGACAAAGGACTGTGGAGTTGTGGTCCAAAGCATCTGGAGTGCCAAAGGTTTGCCACCACTGATGCATAGCATCTTAATTCTTCTGTTAAGTTTTTTTTTAAAGGGAGAACATTTTGTTGACATGGCAGCCAAGTGTAGCCCAGTGGGGACAGGTAGGTTTGGGGGAATTGATTACCCTCCCTTTTAGAACATTTTGTGACAGTCTGACCAACTCTTGTACATAATTGTCATAACTTTATATGCTGGTTATCTGTGAACTATCAGTTGCATAAAATGAGGACCCAGCCAAGGAAGAAGGGACACAAATTGGATTTTACTCCCCAACCATATACCCACAAAAGAAAACAAAGCATCTGCTACTTGGCTTGTGTAGATCTAAGTGGTATAGACTTTAATAAACCCACAACTTCATACAGACCTTTAAGCTTTTGGTTTTTAAGAAGAATACGATTTACACAAATAGATGGCTGGGGGGGGAAAGCTCCGTGGTACACATGACAGACAGGAAACAAACCAGTATTCTGTCCAGTTGGGGTAAATAGTTTATGAAAATATGTCCTCATGTAAATAATTACTTGGTTCATTCCTGCTACAATTTCCCCAAAATACTGCACAGTACTTTGATTGCCAATAGACATCCACAGCCATGGGCTTTTAGCACTTATTAAAGTTTCCTGTTTCACACATACACATCAGTTCTAAGGCTCCCTTTTGACCTGGAGAAGGCTTTGGGAATCTCAGGATGAGGAGAATAAGCCTTGAACACCTGTACATTGCAACTGACAGTCATGCAGGCCATGTTCCACTCGTCTCCCATTCCATTGCTAAATATATTATGACACTAACTGAAAGAGACACAGAGAGAGTGAATGTTTGTGGGACACATTTTTTTCCTAGTGATCCACTCGCCATAGACCCTTAGCGCTGACTGCGGCTAATCTATTGGGGGAGGGGGAGTTGAACAAAGTTTCTCTGCTCCTCTCACTAACTACCTTCAATTTTAGCCAAATCATGGCATCTTATGAGCAAATATGAAAACTTGTAATGTATAAACAGAAATTAGAGCATGGCACCTTATTTGTAGGTGGAGATGAAGATAACAGATTCTAGTCTACCCTCAAGCAGATGTAAACATTTCCATGCCTGTGACTACTGCCAATTGACAGTTAAGAATGATGTGTTTTATCTATTAGTTACAGTTCTCATTCAGCCATCTACCAGGATGCCCCTGTGATTTATTTTTTTAAAGAAATTATGGTAACACTTATTTGACATTTAATAAATGCCAGACAACTCTAGGGCTCCAATCTGAAACACATTTACTCTACAGAATACAGTCTGCTGTACTTCCTTCTACTTAAAAATTCACTGGATTGCACCATATGAAAAACTCTGATGGAGAAGTAGTGCACACTTACACACCAATACATTTTCTCTGAAAATGCATTTTTCATCTTGCATATTTGCCCTGTCAAAATAGTGCAAATCACAAGGTCTTGTAACTTGGACTTGTTTCAGTTACTCACTTGGAAATATAGAAATCATCATGCATTTTCTTGTAATGGTCAATAAATAAGGGACTGGACAAATGGACAAATAAAATGAATATTACATAGATGTGATATCTTGTACTGTATTTGAAAGTTATCTTTTTGTGAGAAACAGTAACAGTATGATGCCTTAATGCCATCCGTTTTTATTGTTAAGCAAAGGAGTTTAAATAAATATATATTTATCTTCCATGCTGTGTATTTATTTTACATTTAGCATTCAAACAGAAAAAGTGGGAACTGTAACCAAAGTTAAGCAGCATTCCAGTTGAAGAACTGAGTGCATCTTTCAGTTATATCTAGTAATAGTCATTAAGAGCAGGGGGTGGTTATATTGAATAAGTTCTGGGGTGTATTTTGAGCCATATGAATTTCAGTAACCCATAGGATGTAGAATGCAAAATGTCCCAATTCCATATGACTGTTCACAGGTGTAGAATCAATTCTAAAATGCTTAAAAACAGAGAGGCTCGGTAAACATAAGTTCTGTCCATCTTTTTGTTTAATTGTGCCCAGCCTCCGGCCCACTGTTACAGTATTTCTAGTTATTCCACAATGAGAGAACACATAAACCCTGAAGGGAAGCAGTTTATTATTTATTTGTAGCCAAATTTAATGTTAATATTATCATGGAATAGTATTCTAGCCTAATAAGAAAATAGTATGAAGGAATGGTCCCTTATGAAGAATCATTCTTTGGGACCATCACCTGCAGGCAACCAGGGCATGTGATCTCAGTACAGTGGTGGTCCCTGCAAGCAAATTCCCCACCTATGGTGCATTATTTGCTAGGTTTCCATTTTTGTAATGTGGGAATAATAGGTACAAGTACAGCTTTTTATGGTGTTGTATTCTAAATTTTAGTTCATAAAACTACTCATGTTATAAAACCCAGCCATCTCCCACCATAACTCACGCAATCTATTTCAACTGGTTTTGTTCTCACCACAGTGTAACCAAGCTGATCCTCACACAGTGCCTGACCAGGAAAATGGTGCTCTTTAGAGAATATAATGTCTTAACACTTCAGCACCATCATGTACTTTTAAGATTTTTCTCTCTGTGTTTATTTGGAATAAATGGTTTTGGAATTAGCATTACATTGTAGTTATCTGTCTGTGAAGATTCTCAGTCATCCAGTTGAGTTTATCTGGAAGTTGAGTCATGGCAACAAGACTTCTTTTCTTGAGAGATTGAAACGTGCTCTGGGACTTTAGCATCCATGCCAAGGCAGCTCTGTCAGGGGTTTCTGAAGACTTCATGACCTCCATGACAAACATGGGTCTGTCTCAAATGGTCTGCCCCTACTAATTCTGCAGGCCAGGTCTTCTGCCCCAGTATGGATATGGGGAACCTTGGGGTAAAGGAACCTTCTGTAGTCCCATTGTCATGGACAGACCATTATCTGGTGCACTTTAGGGTCACTGGCACTCAGAGCCTGAGCAGGGGTGGAAGTCAGACAAAAGCAATTTGTCCAAGAAGGGTGATGGATCCAGATGGTTCTGTAGCTGCCCTAGGGGAGTTCCCCACCTCTTTGATGGATGATTCCATTGAATACTTAGTTGAACGGAGAAATGAGCAAAGCCATTGACCTGATCGTCCCTAAACATCTCCTTCCTAGAAGTACAGCCAAACTGGCTTCTTGGTTTACTGAGGAGCTGGCAAAATTGAAAAGGGTGTTCTGTAGAGCTGCAAGGCGTTGGCAGAAAGCCCAGACAGAAACAGTGAAAAGCCATCAGAAAGCTTATTCCAAGACAGTGGAAGCAGCAACAAAATCATTTTTCTCTACCACCATTGCTTCCGCATGAAATCACCCAGCGGAGCTTTTCTGAATTGTCAAAAGTCTGTTACATATTAACCCACGGGTGGATAACACAAACCATTCTGTAACTTGCTGCAAAGAATTTGCACAACACTTTACAGCCAAAATTGCACAGATCCAAGCTGTCCTGGATACTGCTATTGATCTGGAGCCTATAAATAAAACTGTCCCCCTTGCCTGTCCTGTATTAATTGATAGGTTTCATGTCTGTTGGACTCTTGTCCTTCCTGGTTCATAAAGGCTGCCAAAGAGGGTATGACAGACTGGTTAGCAACAGTAGTGAATACCTCCTTGCAACAGGGCAGGATTCCAGCATGCTTGAAGGAAGCAATAGTAAAACTGCTGGTTAAAAAGCCCTCTTTAGATCCAACAATACTGAACAATTACCGACCGTTATCTAACATCCCATTCTTGGATAAAGTACTAAACTGGGTTGTTTCTGGATGAAATAAACTACTGTACCTGGATCCAGCTCAGTCTGGCTTTAGGTCTGGTTATGACTTGGGGGCACTGTCTTACTGTGGCTTCAGTACTTCCTACAGGAGAAAAATGCAGAAAGTGGTATTAGGAGACTCATGTTCAACACCACGGCCACTGACCTAGGGGGTGTATCTCAGGGTTCTGTTCTGTCTTCTATGTTATTTAACATTTATATTAAACCACTGGGGGAATTATTCAGAGTTTTGGGTTGAAGTGTCACCAGTATGCTGATGACACTCAACCCTACCTCTTGTCATCTCCTGATTCCAAGGAGGCTATTTCGACTTTAAATCAGTGTTTAGATTCGGTAATGAACTGGATGAGAAAGAAAAAACTGAAACTAAACCCAGACAAGACCGAGGTGCTTCTGATCAGTCAAAAAGGAGATCAAGGGATAAGGATGCGACCTGTACTGGATGGGATCACACACACACACCCAACTGAAAAAAGGTGCATAGCTTGTGGGTGCTCCTGGACTTATCCTTGAGCCTAGATGCCCAGGTCACAGCTGTGTCCAGGAGTGCATTTGCAAAATTAAAACTACTACACCAGTTACGCCTGTTTCTTGAGAAACCTGCTCTGGCCACTGTGACACATGCCCTAGTGACCTCCTGGCTGGACTACTGTAATGCGCTCTATGTGGGGCTACCAATGGAAAATCTCAAGAAATTTCAATGGGTCCAGAACGCAGTGGCCAGATTGCTGACTGGGACGGTTTACAGAGATCATTTTACACCCCTGCTAAAGCAGCTCCACTGGCTACCAGTCAGCTGTCGGGCACAATTCAAGGTGCTGACCTTAAACCTACAACACACAAAACAGCCTGGGTCCAAGCTAACTCAAAGATCAAATATCGCAGTATGAACCATCTTAGGTGCTAAAGTCATCAGGAGAGGCCTTTCTCTCCATCCCGCCACCTTCACAGGTGTGTCTTACAAGAACACATGAAAGGGCCTTCTCTGTTGCTGCTCCCAGACTTTGGAACCCCTGCCCCCCCCCGGAGGCCAGGACTGCCCCATTTCAGCTGTCTTTCCGGAAGCAGGCAAAGAGCTTCCTCTTCAGGCAAGCTTTCCCTGAATGAGGGACTTCCTACTATATGACTTTATATGGATTGCCATGCATTATTGCATTGACTGATCTAATAATAACACTAATGTTCTCCATGTTGCTTCTCACCCCTCCTTATATACATTCATCAGCCTACACTCAAATCTTTCAGTAATTTTCCACTTTTCTTCTGCACATTTTTGCTGCGCACCTTATATTGCAACGTACACGTGTTCACCATAATTCTATTCTGTTATTACTTAATTTCATATCCTTAGTTAAAAACAGGAAAACTGTACCAATCATGTACCAAATGTATGCTCTGTAGCAATCATGAAAATACAGAAGTAAGATACAACCCGCCAACGCCTTTTGATATAAAAGCGATACTTGATTTATTAGAAGCTATAAGATGCCCTAAGCACATCCAGCCTCGCCTGATTTCAGAAGCTAAGCAGGGTCGGCCCTGGTTAGTACTTGGATGGGAGACCACCAGGGAATACCAGGTGCTGTAGGTGCCTGGAGCAGGAACTGGCAAACTACTCCAGTACTCCTGCCAAGAAAACTCCATGGACATGGGGTCACGAAGAGTCGATCATGACTGTAATGACGCAACACACACACACACACACACACACACACACACACACACACACACACACACACACACACACACACAGACTGTATATAGATCTGATATAGCTCCAGCGGACCCTCGTATACCAAATGGCTTGTATGACATGAAATCTGTACAACATAAAAAATTCCGGAGATAGGAGAAATTTGCTTAACAGAATAGTCTATGGGGCGAATCCGTACAACATAAAAATGGTCACGATTAGGGATTACTCCGTTTTCAATGCATTCCTGTGGGAAATTTGTATAAAGGAAAATTTGCTTAACATAATTTCATTTGGAACAAATTAATTCCTTTATACAAGGTACCACTGTATATACATATTGTATATAGATATAATTCCATCTTCTGAAAAGTAGGGGAAAACATTGTGTTGTGGCTTCTGTTCTATCTGCCAGAAAAGTATAATGTAAAAAAGCATAAAAGCAGATATGTTGGCTCATAACACAAAGAATTGGAAGTGGGAAGGGGACAAAAGGAAGGCCTCTGGTCATGTTTCAGAAAAAAGGGAAACAACATAACAGGACTGGAACTTGAGTCATGGCAACTGGACCGCTTTTCTTGTGAGATCAATCTCACAAGAAAAGAAGTCCAGTTGCCATGACTCAACTTCCAGTTAACCTCACCTAGATGACTGAGAATCTTCACAGAAACATTGCAGGACAGCCAGATAATTTTGGCAAGAAAAGGGCAAAGACACTCCTGTTTATAGAGGGAGAAGGTCACAATACAATTAGGTCTATGATCAAACAATCACACTAATGTACAGTATTGCTCCTCTGGAAAAAGCCAGGCCTCAGACTGGAAGATTTAGCTGTGGTCCTATATTGATTAGCAGGGAAAAATGTGGTTAACGTTAAAATGTTCTTGGAACAGCTCTTTAAATAAAGCATTTTTTAAAAAACACTAGGATGCTTTTTTTTAAAAAAGGTACAATCTTTGGTGACCCACGCTTTAAATGGCAAAGGTTTATTAAGTCATAGGCAATATAATTTTCAGTTTTGTGGAGTGGGGAATCTTTTGTGTGAAATATTTAGCAGTGATTACCTACATACTTGAATGTTGAACCAATAGACTTATTTTATGTTTTTAAAAAGCTATGCTGACAAAATGCACACATATTTTGAGGGGCAGATAGTTGAAAAAAAATTCTGTATTTCTGCGGATGGGGGTTGGAGGGAAGAAAGAGAATTTGAAGTTTTGATGCATGCTAGTTTGCTTTTATTTAGCAGTTCCGCAAGGGAAAGGAAACTTTATTGCTGGGTTCTTTGGAGTACAACTATAGTTACCATGACAATTTATCTGAATAGGCCAGATTAAGGGAAACAAACAAGATGGAATTGGTTATCTTCTCATTTCCTGCTGCAGTTTAGCATGTGGTCTGACTTGCTAGGCTTTGGAAATAACACCTTGAAAGGTAAGAATAGACTTTTTACAGATGTTATATTGTCAGCTGCATCAGGTAGTGTGGGACATACATCATTTATATACTGTCCTGGCAATTTATGCCCTAGAACAGTGTTTCGCAACCTTGGGTCCAAGATGTTAGATCAGGCATGTCCAAAGTCAGGCCTGGGGGCCAAATGCAGCCCATTTTCAAATTTCGAGTGCCCCGCAGCCTCTTCTCCCCGCCGGCTCATCCAGCTGGCCCCTTCCCATACCACCAGCTTGCAGATTTACGGTTTGCCTGCCCTCCCTGCCTCTGTCCATCCCCCCAATCACTTGCCTACCCTACCTTCCCCCGGCTCGCTTGCTGCAGCATCCTCCCCACCTCCTTGCATGTCCCAAATGCTTGTCCAAAGTCCGGCCCAGGAGCCAAATGCAGCTGCATGGTCGGCCCCCCCACACATTTTCACCTCACCAAATCTGGCCCTTTATGCAAAAAGGTTGGACACCCCTGTGTTAGATTAAAACAGTTAGATGCCTTTGCCATGAGCAGTGCTAGCCAGGATTTCTGAGAGTTGCCCTAAAACATGATATTTCAAAACTACTTATACTGTATCTTCTATCTGCACTCCTTCACTTGGATGTGTAGGCAGATGCTGTAGCAAATAACATACTTCAGTGCAGCGGTTTAATCCAATCACCATTGTTGCCGTAACCATTTGAAGAGTTGGTTAACTAGTCTCAGTGATGACTGTCCAAGCTGTAGTTAACCAACTCTATAAATAGCTGCAGCTACCAATTATCTACTAAAATAACTGAAGCCATGCATACAGAACTGGTCAAATTTTGGACAGACCACATGTTACACATGACCCTCTGTCCAATACAGACACCACTAGGCACCATGTTTCTAAACTGCGCATTGTGCAGCAAGTGATTTGAAGTTGTAAAAAGACAGTATTGGCCATTTTGTAATGAATAAGCTAGAAATCATATTAAATTGATAAATGTATTACAGTACTGGGAGTAACATTCATGGATAATATTTGCCTGTCATTCTCTTTTGTTTTTGTTTCTTAGTGTTGGCTTGGCTTCTTGTTTTCAAAAGAGACTGAAACTTGTATTCAACTCAAACAGGTTTGGCCAGTGCATGTTGCTATGGATTAGTGCTGCCTGGGAGTCAGTAAACTTATCCAGTTCCAAAAACCAAGAAGAGAAGGAAGAAATTACAAGGGGAGATTAATTTTGCTGTTATTGTAGTTTACTGTTTAGAAGCATACATGAGACTGAATATCCCTGCTACTTTGTGGATTATTTCTAAATGTTTTATAGAAGTGTATGATCTGATGATAATTTATTCATGCATATTATGAAATTTGTGATCTACCCTTTGTAGTTATTTGTTTACTACAATTATATATTTGGAAGTAGGTGTGAGAAGATATCATTTTGGATTTTTAGCCTAGAAGAAAACTAAAGCAATCCAGAAATGCCCAATAAGGAATGAAATATAATATTTTCCAAACTTGTCCTCCTAAATTTACATATAAACCTCTGATGCAAAAACCATGTGGGCAGCACACAGAAAAGGAAATCTACCGCAGAAAAATTTATGCACAGTAAGTATGTTTGAGGTTACATGTTACAGTAGAATTTTAATTTAATTTAAATATAATTTGAATTTAAGTTTAAATTTTTTTAAGTCAGTATAGTAGAATTTAAATTTGAATTTAAATATAATTTAAATATAATTAAAAATTAAAATTATTTATGTTCACTTATGTTAGTTTCCCCTTATTTATCTTATCCATATTTGTGTGTTGGAGGGAGACATTGTAAATTAGATATAAGAACCATATATAGGGTAAAGGAAAACGGAAAAAAAGGAAATATGCTGTTATTCCAGGTGATATAGTTTGGCTTAGCCACAAAAGGGATCCGTACCAAGGAGTTGATTCTAAAGCTTCACAGTTAATTATAACTATTAGTTTGCTGCATAGTTTCTATGCAAATACTACCCTAGTATATAAATAATGAACTAGATATTGAAAAGCTTAGTGACTAAAGAAATAAACATAGCAAAATAAAAGAAAAATGAAAAAGAAAGGGAAATAATTTTGCTTTGAATAGACTATTGTTTATAAAATTGGCATAGAGGATTTCCAGGTACAGTACAGGGGTACCCGGACTTAAGAGCAGCTCAGCTTAAGAGCAATTCGACTTAAGAGCAGAAAACTGTTGGCATTTTAACTGCTGCCTTACAAATTTTAGATATGGTCTGCACGACTTACAATTATATTTTTTCATTGTTTTCATTTTTTAACTTTTTTTAAATTTCTAGATAGGTACCCCAACTTAAGAGTAGTTCGACTTAAGATCATGCATTCAGAACAGATTAAATTTGCAAGTTGAGGTACCAATGTACTGTATATACTTGGCTAGCATTATACAGTGAAAGAAATTATTTTTTCCGACTCCTCCAGTCAGAATCAGAATAAGTCCATAGGTCAGTATTAAGAAGGAGTTACTGTATATAATGTGAGTACAAATGGATGGATCTGGTTTTTCTTTTTTCTTTTCACCTGTTAAGTTTTAAACTCTTCTGTTTTCACATTTCTTTGCAATTGTAAAGGAATCTCATGGAAGTTGTCTACATTTTCCTATTCCAATTCTTCATTTTTTTCAAGACTTTTACCCTAATATATTATCTTTTGAACATCATTTTTATACACCTTTCTCTAATGAAGACATTATATTAGGTTGAATAATAAATTAGCAATTGGACTAGAAACCTGCTTCTCCTTTTGTGACATGGTTTGGTCAACATAAAAGCTAGAACATGGAAGGGATGTTCTGAATATGGAAATAGTTCTAGACACTGATGTTGTCAATAAACTATTGTTTACTAAAATATTCTGCAACAGAGCAAAGATTATAATGTTAAAGAAATATGTTTTCCTTGTTAGCATAGCTATATAAGCAATGTAGGTTATACTGGCCAGATAGTAACTGTTCTTAATACCTTCTGCCTGAAACTGAAAATATTCTCTTAGTCAAGTGGTTCCTAATTTTGAGTCCCCAGATGTTCTTGGACTACAACTCCCAAAACAGCTGAGTGAGAAGAGTAAATGCACTAGTGTTATGTTTGAATTGGATATTACTGTCTTGGTACAGGCAGGTCACACAGCAATTCAGGTAACTGAGGGGAATAACTGAGGGGCACAGGTATATAAGGACAAAGGCCACATGGCAGGAACCTCTTTCAGAACACATACAAGTCTACAGTATTCTGGAAATAGGTGCACTTGCTGCCAATATGCTTTTAGACTGAGTTCAAGGTCCTGATGATGATTTACAAAGCCCTTAGCTGCATGGTACATGGATATTTGAGGAAGCATCTCTTCCAATATGTACAGTACTTGACGGATCTTTACTATTTACTTGAGGAGGGTTATTCTTTGTTTCAGTGCTCAGATGAAGACACCATATGGAGAGGCTGTAAAGGGATTTCTCAGTTTTAGGACATGAGCTATCGAATGCCTTTCCCAGGAAGATCTGATTGGTACCAAATTGATTTTATTTCAGTACCAAGTTAAAACATGGTTGCTACCAGAGCCTTTGGTGTGCAATGGCCTTGTCTTGAGAAGGCTGCAGAGTTCTTTGTAATAGATATGATTTTAATGGTTTTAAATGGATTTAAATGGTTGAATTTTTAAAAATCGCTTTTTAAACTTTTTAAATTGTTCTATATTCTTTCTGTACTCTGATCTCAAATTTCATGGTATAGGTAGGGACAACTAAAGAAACATAGGCAAGTGAAGATGGACTTAAGGTTCAATGATTACTGCTGTCTTTAAAATTTCTGGAAGACTTTCAAAGCCTCGTTTGTCCAAATTCTGCTCTGTTCATTTCTAGCACCACATGTACAGTATATCCATTTTGCTAAAAGGCTGAATTGTATGTCAGATGGGAAAAGTCACCTGTAATTGAGCAACCAAGAGCTGTTTCTGCTGTATAAAAACCGCTGGAAATGTGTGTTCGAGGTCTTCTCTCATTGTGAGGGAGACCCCTTTTGCGTCTTCTGCAAAAGGCTGTCTGTTTCTGCACTTTGCTTTTGCTAAATAAACTCAGCGCTGAGAAATTCTCCTCTCTGTCTGACTTAGTCTCAATTCTTGGGAAATCTCAAACTTGCCTCATCTCAATCTCCTGTCTTTGTCTCATCTTTGAGCCTTTTTAACTTAGTCTATTTTTGGGCACTGAAACCACAATCTTACATTGGTGCATTGGCAAACGGGATCCGGCCATCGGACTACTCACTCCGAGCACCAGTTAGAACCGGTCCTCTGCCCGCTCGCCATTTTTGGGTGTGGCAGTTGCTCCGATCTTCCAGTCTCTGAACCCCGTCCTTCTCATTTTTTCTATTTTTGAGCACTGTTCCTGCTTGTTCTTTGTTTCTTTTTCAAGATTTTTTCATTTTTTCCCATTTTTTTCCTTTTTCCTTTTCTCCATTTCTCTTTTGAGATTTCCCTTGAGGCTTTGATTCCCTTCAATTTTTCCATTTTTTTGATTTTTTCTTCGTCGTTTGAGCAGCTGATTTTTGGTAAGTATGTCAAATCACTTTTGCTGTTGCTTGAAGTCATGGCTGGTCCAACTTCTGCTGAGTTGTGAGATAGTGGGGAATGGCCACAGGAGAGGTGGCCAACTGGGCAAATCAGAGAGAGAAGGATTTGCTCCGTGGGGTCTGATCAACCTCACAGGATCGGGAAAACACGCTAGGAAGCAGGGCGTTCGCTAGCTGTGTGGTTCTTGGATCCTTTAACGACGCTAGAGTAGGTGCTTTTCTCTTATTTCAGCTTTGACATATTTTTCAAAATATTGGCCCTCCTACATGAAGATTTATGAACCCCCATTGAGGGTTTCTAAATTTTAATTTTTGCTAAGCTCCCCGCTATTGTCTGTTTCCATTCTCTCTCTCTCTCTCTTCCTCTCTTTTTCTTTTCTCTCTCTTCATTTCTTGTTCTTCTGACATATTGCCAGCTAAGTGGGTTTGTTTTTCTCCTCTTATTTCCTTTCTGTCTCTTTCTGCTTTTCTTCTTTCTTCTCTTAAGACACCCTCTGTGGGGGTAGCTTGATAGCCTGGTTGCTGCTGCTGCCAGTTGGCGCCCCTGGCCGTTGCACTAATCAGGATGGTTGATTTTTCTCCTCCAAAATCTCATAACTATTCCCTTTGCAGATTTCACTGACTTCCCATCTGTAACCAAGATTTGCCTCCAGTGTATCGTGTGCCCTTAGGGGACACTGAGTACTCTGGATGATTGAAAAATCCTCTTCCCTTGCCTATTCTCTTCTCCTCTTCCTCTCTCTCTCTCTGTCTTTCCCTCTTCTGCTCTCTCTCTCTGATTCTCTTTCTCTCTCTTTTTCTTTTCTCTCTCTTCATTTCTTGTTCTTCTGACTATTAATTATTAATTGTGTGAGTGTTGTGTGTTCTTTGTGTCTGTCTAAGCTTGTTGGGTGTTGCGTGGTGTGAAATTTGTCTGTTTCCGTGCTGATGTGCGTGATTTATTGTCTCTGTGTGTGTAAATTTCCTCTGAGTGCTCCAGTCGCAGGAGACAGCTGGAGACACAATGCTATATGGTGAGTGTGTGGTAAGTCTCTATGCTGATAATTAGGGCGAAAGGAGTTAAAAGTTAAGCCTTTCTCGGCAACTTGTGGTCTGTGGTTCATGGTCTCTTTACACAGGAAGATGGCTGGCTGCCCACCAAAATTTTTATAGACGACAGAAAGTTCTGTCAGCCGGTTAGTTATCAAAGGAAAATCTCTGGGTGGTACGCTGGGAAAGTGACACAGTCTTAATCGCTTTTGATGTGAAGGACTGGGTGATGTGGCGGTTGGCTGGCCACTGGCTGCCGTATCATTCAGAATTTTAAAATCATGATGTCCTCTGGCCAGTCAAAGTTGACATGACTGACTAGACGAGTTTTATAAAACTTGGACTGTGAAAGGCCTTTTCGCTGCTGTCACCTGAGCATTTCCTGTTAAACGGGCACTTGAAGAATTTCCTGTTCAGCACTGGGGTTTTGGCGCTCTGGAGCAGATATTCTGTACTTATGTTATGTTCCAGAGTGCTAGAATTTCACTGTTGATTGGGGCGGGACAGACTTTTCACATCTGTAGTTATTCACATCATATCTGAGCATGGCGTGTTTAGACTGAGCTATTGAGGTTTTTTTTCTTCATTTGATTAATGTCTTTGTGGGCAGGCAGTTCTGTTTCCAGTACTTAATACACACACTTCTGTGGTCTCTGCCTAGTCTTTAGGTGAAAGACAGGAAGGGCTGCAGACCTTTTGAATTGAGGAAGTGTCAGCATCTCTGAACGGAGAGCGCCTTATTTTTCAACACAGACCCTTGCTGATTGGAGTGGGTGGACGTTTGTTAAAATCCACTGTCGAGCGTCTGGCTTTTGGGCTTGTGCCAATATATCGTTGGACGCTTGTTGGGATCATTGGACGCTTGCTGGACATTTAAAACATGTGTCAACAGATCCCGGAAAGCGTTGGGATTTAATCTAAAGGCTGGCGTGCTGGTGTCTGTCATAATTTCAGCAGCTGGACACTTTATTTGAGCTGTTGGGGTTTGGCTGACGCCACCATGAACGGGCAAGGTTAAGGGAAAAAAAGGGGGGGAGTAATGACTGGTTGCTGTTGAGAAGGTGCTGAGGAGAGTGCGAATTGTGTAGAGGGTATGGGAGGTTGAAATATGGATAGTTGGAGTATAGGATTTATACCTATAAAATGGGAGGAGTTTGTGGGTATTTAGCAAGTGAAGAGGGTTTGTGTAAGTGAACATTGAGTGTGTGTGTTAGTAGAAAAGTTGAAAAGGCGGTTGCTGGGGGAAATCTGCCAGTCTGTTGGGACTTATTTGAAATCTTAAGGGTTGCAGGTTTCCCCCCGCAACCTCTAGATGGCATCTGGGTGGTGTCTGAGAGGAAGCCATTTTGTCAGCATTTAGTCAGCAAGGGAAGCCATTTTGTCAGCATTTTGTCAGCGAGGGAGGCCATTTTAATGCACACCCTTGCTGTTTTCGTGATCTCAGACGGCGCCCTCTGCTGGTAGTCCTGTGGCTAGAATTTACACGGAAAGTTCTTAATCCAGGGTGTGTAACGGTTGAGTTGGGAGCTCTCCGTTTCCAGCTTGGCCCATTGGCAGCAGATCATGCTTTTCTTCTACATCGATGCTCTCCTGTCATTTTGCTTGGCCATGGTTCACTGTGTGGGATGGATTGTGTTATCTCTTGTCACTCTGATGGCATTCTTGAATTTCCAGTACAGACTAAACAGGAGATCCACAGGCTGTTGCCAGTGTATCTGCTGAGACATGTATTCTAAGGATTCTAGGGATTAAATTGGAACCAATAGAAGGGGTGGTGGAAACAACAGATTCACTACACATTTGTGAACCCTGTCCCAGTACACAGTAGATGGCATTCCTAAACTTGTTTCTCAGTTGTCAGGTTGGCTAGACTGGCCCAAGGCCACCCACTGAAATGTCATGGCTCAGTGGAGACTAGAATCTGACTTCCCCAAGTCACATTAAAATCTTTCTAACAATTACAGTATAGTATAGACGGAGATTCTCAAATAATGGACCTCACCAATTTGTGATCCATGCATAACTTGCCTTGCCTTAAACTAGTGGTTCCCATTCTTGGTTCCTCAGATGTTCTTTGACTCCAATTACCAGAAGCCTTCACCACTAGCTGTGCTAGCCAGGTTTTCTGGGAATTATAGTCCAAGAGCATAAGAAGATGTTTCTCTATACTGCATATTATATTTCATTCCCTGTTTGCTCCTGTGATTGTTCTGCTAAGCCCTAACAAATGTCCAGGAAGGTTTTTATATTTTAGCCTGTTATCCTGCTTCTTATGTGACTTTGGTAACCTTGATGGTGACATCGAGTACAGTAACAATCCAAATGATTTGTGAAAACCCTCTTATTCAGACATTCCATACTGTGTAGTTTTGAGTACTAAGGGTCATAATAAGGCAGAATTAACTTAATTTGTTGTTGTTGTTAACAGCAGCAGCAGCAGAAGAAGCACACTTTGCTTTGATTTCTTTACTATAGCATAAGGAGAAGTAGAAGTGAGAAGAGGTTTATTATAGCTCCAGAGAAGAACACTTCACTTTATGATAGGTGTGGGAGGATGTAGAAATCAGAGATATAAAAGGTTTGTTTGTTTGCTTAAACATTTATAGCCTGCTCTGTATCACAGGATCTCAGGGCAAGTTATGAAGATATAAAAAACCTATTTTAAATCATAAGCCATTTTTTAAAAATCAACCAACATAAAATCGAACATAGAAAGCATAAAAATATGC